>SKCR01004814.1:0-26130 GCA_019454045.1 Zanthoxylum bungeanum | reverse complement strand
ACCTCGTATCACTTCCTCAAAACGTAGTCGGATGGTACACCTCTATAAGATTGACATCTTTAAGGGGTTACATCAGAAACCCATACTCCAGGTTGTTTTCTGATTCTCTTCGATCTACGCGGTTTCTGTGTATTCGAAGATTAATGGTTTAATTTCATCTTTGATGAACTATTTATGTTCCATTACGGACTTCGTGCCTTGAATAGTATTACTCTGATTTCATCGTGTATCACTATACTCCCACTGACCACTGCATATCGGTGTTCCTCTTAGGAAAACCGCATGGTGAGCAACAATCATATTGTTCTCATGTGAGATTTATAAGTACTATACTTATGGTTTCCCTTAGGATAACCTATAATTGGCACTTATCCAATTTGGGTTCTAGTTTGGTATCATCCAAACGTTATGCCCGGCATACCCAAATTATTAGGAATGAGAAACCCTGTTTCTTTCCTGTTCATATCCTATATGATATCTGTCAAAAAGATTTATATGGAACCTTATTCTAAATAAGTTTTGCACTGTTAATACATATCCGTTGAAGGAAATGGTAGCTCAGAGCGACTCGTGATAAACCTTATCATGTCCAACAAAATTCGGTTTTTAGTTCAGACACATCGTCAAACTGACATGTCTCTCGGAGGAGTCCTCATCTGAAAGAATATCGTACTCTTTCATGTATATTTGAAACTTACTGCCTTAAGTATTTTCCATTACGGTCTTACCGTGACGGCATAATACTATAGTCTATCTGTTTATCTACTTCGTGTCGAAACTATAATAGTTTCTGATTTGTGTTCTTCAAAAGAAACACATAACCACAACGTGATGCCACATCCGTTAAGGTCCCGAAATATTCATGTTCACATCTAGCCTAGCTAGATATGGGCCCACTAACTTCACCATGAATAGGGCTAACAGATCGGTGGCACTTACACTATTACCAAGTAAACAGTGTTTTAGGTACTTTACCTAACAAACTAGATTCGTAGACTTTATTTGACTAGTCCAATCAGTCCTAGTACCCACTCTTCAAAAGTGCGGATATACGAGTCTTGTTTAATTCTGTCCTAGACTTACAATGCCACATATAAGTCTCTACTTGATCAAATCAATTTGAGCTATTTATTTGTCATTCTATATGTTTGAGATTTTAATTATATTCAAAATATAAATTCTGTTATTCACATCTAATATGTTTATCTTAATATCATCTTTATATAATGAAACACTTAGTGTTCTAAAATATAAAGGTTTATCCACAATGGATTAAACACTGATATAAAGATAATGTCTCTAATCAAACTAGTTACCTTATAACAGTTCCTAATTTAAGTACACACCCGAAGGGTAGTTCCTAAACTTAGGTATCTACGGTCGAAACAACAGCGAATTTCGTCCCGTTTCCCCGATTCGCAGAGCAATCTCAGCTTGAAGTCAGTATCATGCTCAAAGCATATTCTGAACATCAATACATATATTTATGTACCACACTAAGTATTTAAAATCTAATTTCAATACTAGTAGTGAACATAACTTTGACAATCATTTTTAAAGTAAGAGTCTTGCCCTTTCTTTAATTCCTTCGTGTCTGCCATATCCAAATGGTAGTCACTTTGGGATATGTCAATTATCCTTTTCAATATTTCAGGAACCTTAGGCCAAGCCTTGGGTTTTTAGAATATCGAAACGATGTGCACCTCGTGCTACATGCCCAATTGCAAACTTTGACTTTATCTCCTCTAGAATAGTCAATTAATTCTCCAAGAATTATAAATTGCAATTTTAATACTTCTTAAATCTAAAATTAGATTTATGACAAGTATATTAAATTAAGCACTAAAGTCATCATCACATAAATCTTCCAAAGATTTTATGCTCTACTTATTGTTTAATTTTGGGCTTAGGTTATAATAAGTTATTTTATCAAATAAAGTAACCTATTATTTATTATCAATTTGAAAATTAAATCATTTAAAATATTTAATCCCAGATTATATTTTAAATATCCAACTTTTCAATTCTTTCTTGATTTCAATAGTCCAACTATTTAATCAATGATTAGTGGTACTATATATTATAATGATTATAATAGTCCAACTATATAATCAAATATAATCCAAATTAATTAACCTCAATTACATTGATTACTATAATCCAATTATAAAATCAACTGTAAACTGAAATTAATTAATTCAATATATTTGATTAATATAATCCAATTATATATAATCAAGTATAATACAGTTCAACTGTTTATGTAAACAACAATTTAAATATTAGTCCAACTAACATTTAATATTACGACGAAATAATTTGAATGAGCGTGTATGGCGAGTAATTGAACGAATATTGCAAATTCAATTCTTGCCTCCACTATTTTTCGGCGAGCCTCTAACCCTCTGTCGAGTACTCGGGAAACCGTGTTTCCTAGTGGGCTAGGATCCCGTTAAATATCACACAATCTTGACTTTGGCCAACAAATTGTATGATAATTAACTAGGTAGATCTCGAAGATCAATTGGATCTCATCCAACTCCTAGATCCAGTAGGTGGACATCCAAGTCCGAAACATATATCTTATATATGCCTATATATCTAATATATAGCCTAACCTTTTTCCTCTGAATCAACTAGGCCTTGGCTTTGGCACAACAAACCTAATGATCCCAGTCAAGCGCGGACCCATTGACCATGGAAGCTTCGTAATCAATGTCGTTGGACAAGAAGTGGTCTTGACTTTGGCCAACAAACCACAACTTGGACAAGACACCAATATGGAACAAAGCTTCGTGATTCAAACACATCTTCGACGGACAAGGGCTTGACTTTGGCCAACAACCCATGCCAATCTAGGATCTTGAGTAAGAATCACTCAATGGAAGGAAAAAACGCATGATATTTGATGAGGGCTTTTCGCGTGCAAATTGGCTACCAATTTAATTATCTTTGTTTAGGTCTCATCATCATACACCCTTAAACATGCATTCTAAATACATAATAAGCGCATATGAAATAAAATAATAATGATATGCGGATGGATGATACTTAACACTTGATCCTAGATCAAATCTCTCCCTTTCTCACTCAAGCTAGCACTTGTATTACTTCTACCGTTACACTACACTTCTAAAGAAACCTCATTTACATTGAGGGGAATAGGTGAGAAGAGAATACAAAGAGAAAGAGGTGATAAGGCTGGACACACATGTCCAATTTAATAAATCGAATTTATTACAACAATTTCCAAAATTGCCCCACCCGACTAATATCCATCCGATATACATTATTCATCCATCAAACCACGTATTCACACAAAAGCATGCTATCAATCAATCTAATCAAATTAATTAATCTGATAATTATGTGATCATCCAATGTTCAAACAACGATTTGATTTTGCTCGAGTCAACCTCGTTTTGCGAATAAGTACTCAAAGTACGAATTCATGAATTAAATTAAACTACAACATTAAATCTAATTTAATATGTATTTAATACTAATTCACTATTCAATTCCAAATTAAATATTACACTTTATTTAATAAACCTTTTCGACTTAAATTCCAAATTTAATCGCGTCGGGTCTCAAAGCCCGATTAACGTCCAACGTCAATTCAATTCAAGTCTAATGGGCTTAATTAATTTCTTTAAGGCGTGGGCTTCGGCAACCAAAGCCCAATCAAGGAGTGACCCCATAAGCCGAGAAATCAATTTAGGCCCATTAGGCCCAATTAAACTTTAAAGGTTTATAAGTTGCATTTGGGCTTTATGGTATGGTTTTGGGCCCAATTGGATCCAATCCATTTGGCCTAAACCCATCATGATAAAATCAAGCCCATAAGCCAATTACAACATTAAAGTCCATTTCCAAAATTAGGCCCAATTAAAAAAATACACAAAATCCAATTTCGTAATTTAATTACCTAAAGTGCATTTCATGATTAATTACCCAAATCAATATTTCCAAAACATGAAATTAGTCCAATTAATCATGTTCATTATTATCATCACATGTCCAACACATTAATGAAAATCAAACCCATTTTACATGCTTCTAAGTAGCCCCGGCCGGCGGTTCGGTTCCGATTCGGAACCGAACCGAACCGGCCGGTTTCGGTTCCACACTTAAGTGGAACCGGAAACTCGAACCGAACCGGAACCGAACGGTTCGGTTCCGGTTCGGTTCGGTTTTTGTTTTTTAATTAATTAAAATAAAAAAATGAGAGGAGTCAAATCATAAAATAAAAAAAAATTATTAATTAAAAAAAATGAGATTAAATTATAAAAAAAAAAAAAATTATTACATTGAAGAGCTTGAGCTTAAATTTTTAAAATTTAAGTTGCCTACGTATCCTCCAAGGGTGAGAGGAATCAAAGCTCACGTAGTTCCATTACAAGTTTAAGACATATCCCCTTTGTAAATTATAATTTTACATTTATCAATCATCTATCAGTTGATCCTTCGGCTCCGGGTCCGCAGCTTCCGCTTGCACTTGTTGCAGAAGCATTATCGAACAAATCTTCAAAATCATCGGGGGCATCTTCTTGTTGTCTCAGATCAGCTCGAGTCCAATCATCCACACAAGCTGTTGCTTCTAGAGTGCTTGGATGTAATGAAGATCGCCTAGCTTCCAATATATTGCCTCCCAAGCTGAAGGCTTGCTCAACCGCAACGGTGGAAATAGGTGCTGCCAATATCTCTTAGCAATAATAGATAAAACAGGATATATATTTTGATGCCGGTTCCACCATTCAAGGATTTTAAAATTTTTACTGCATAAACTTTCATTAGAAAACTCAAAATTTGTAGATAAATAATTATCTAATTCAGGGTTATTAGTTGTTGTCGTATCCCTAGATTTTTTATTTCGTTGTAATAACCAACGATCCCCTGCGCTAAGTCTTGGTTGAATTACCGGTTCGCTACTACTAGACTGACCTATTGTTCCTAAGTTATATCTTACAATATAATCATTAAATAAAATAATTAAATCACTTTTTAAATTCGTCATTATGCTCGTAATATCAATGTCATCTAATATTCCTAAATAACCATAGTAAGCTTGTAAACCACCATTCAAACCTTCTAATTTAAATCTAGGATCAAAAACAGCAGCAATAAGATAAAGTAAAGGAATTTCTCTAAAATAATTCAATCATTTTACCTTCATAACAGTAATGGCTTCGAGCAAAACAATATCATTAGGGTCGTCACTGTCAACATGTTCATCGAGAGTGCCAACAATATTCAAACTCTCAAGAAGAAATAAATGTGCAGTGGGATAATAAACACCGCTAAAAACTAAAGTAGCAAAAACTCTTAAAATATCTAAAATTCTTTCACAAATATCCCATTGACTAGGATAAAGTGTGATATTTTGAACATGTTGAGAAAAAAACTACATAATGCATCTTTGTATTGAAGTGCTTGACATAAAAGAAAATAAGTAGAATTCCAACGTGTTGGAACATCTCTAGAAAATTTAATCGGTTTAATACCATTTATTTTACAAAACTTGGTCCATTCCCTCCTAACTTGAGAATATGACCAAATACAGTTAAGTGCCGTTTTAATAGGATCAAGGAAAGGAGATAATAATTTTAGACCGTCTTGCACACATAAGTTTAGGACATGACATGTACAACGAATATGAAAAAATCGACCCCCTAAATTTGGTTGACATATTTCTTTTAAATCATTGATGGATGCAGTATTTGCAGATGCATTATCAAATCCAATTGTTAAAATTTTTTCTCCTAAACCATATTCATCAAAAATTACCTTCATCATTCTATAAATATTATGTGCAGTATGTTGGTCATCAAAAACTCTAAATGCAATGAGTCGTTTTTGCATGGTAAATGATGCATCAATCCAATGACAAGTCACACCCATGTATGAGTGTTTGCCAATGGTCACTCCAATATCAGAACATATAGAAATACGACCTTTCATCTCTTTAAATATTTCATTTAAAATAATTTTACCATCTTTATATAATTTGAAAATATGACGTTTTGTTGTGTTTCGAGTCATTCTACATGCAGCAGGGTTTAAAGCATTATGCACGTAATTAGTAAAATGAAGTTTTTCACCAAAGCTTAAAGAAAGATGTGCCATACATGTTAATTTCGCAAATTCTTCTCTATTTTTTGCATCAGAATATTTAAATAAATCTACACTACTCGTACCTCTACTAGATGATGCGTACCTGGCCATTTGAGTCTGCGTCGTATCAATGCCAAATTCAACCGGATGATGTTTCTCCATGTGCTTGATCATATTTCCGTATCCACCAGAAAATTTATAGATAACCCCACAATAGTTGCAAATTGCTCGTTGTGAACCATCGTCTAGACGTTCCAAATTAAAATGAATTTTGAAAATATCGGAGGACCGAGCCTTAACTTCTCTTCTCCGTGATTGTGCACTGACACTGGGGCCGCTCTCTTGGGTCGGCATATTTGAAATTATGTTCTCGGATGAGCTTGCCATTTGAATAATTGCGATGCGAATGCCGAATGATAACAAATTAATTAACAACTAAAATAAGAGAATTGTATTGAAGTAAGATTGAGAATAAGAGATTTATAGAAAATGAGAGAGTTGAGAAATTGGTGTGATGAAATTATGAAAAATGAATCCTATTTATAGAATTTTAGAATTTTTTTGATACCAAAAATGCCCCTAAATATAACATTTTATTACCGTTATTAGGGGTACATTAGTAATTTTTATTTTATATAATAAAAAAAAATTATAATTTTTTTTATTTTTTTTTTGGCAGGGAGCCAAACGGCTCCCTGCATCCCCCAACGGCAGTAGCCGTTGGGGGCCGTAGGTTCCTGTTGGAACCCTACAGTTCCAACAGGAACCCGACGGTTCCAACCGGAACCGTTCGGTTCCGGTTGGAACCGTCCGAACCGGTGGAACCGTACGGTTCCACCGGTTCGGACCGGTTCGAGTTGGGGTGGAACCCCAACCGAACCGGTCCCATTCCGGTTCGGTTCCGGTTCGGTTCCGGTTCCGAACCGGAACCGTGGCCGGGTCTACTTCTAAGTCTCGGCCAAGGGAGTAATTTTTGTCCGATTTGAATTTAATCCAATTAATTCCACAATCGACATCTAATTAACTTCCCGAATGATTTCCAACACATCCAATTGTTCAAATCAAAATTACCAAGACATTAAAGGGCATTATTAATTCGGCCAAGGTAAGTATTTGGGGATTTTTATCCAATTCAAAATTAAGTCCAATTCAATCTCAAATCAACATCATCCTACATCATTATAACTCATCCAATGAATTAAAATGAAAAATCCAAGATTTCAAAAATCACATTACATTCGGCCAAGGGGAATAAATTGGGCAAAATTGATCCAATCACATTTTGTTGAAATTGATCAAATCAATCTTCAATATAACATATATTAAGCATGCTTAAACATCCAATTTTATAAAATCATGCTCAAATACAAAGTACCCAATTTTAAGCCCTACATTTCCATGCTTGAACCTATAGCTCTGATACCATTGTTAGGTTTTGTCTAGGTCCCAAGATCAAACAAGCATTGAAATAATGCGTGAATACATCAAATGAGGTAGCGGAATACTCACATCGATCGGTTGAGACGAATCGGCAACAAACAAAATTGATTTTTCCCTTGCAAAAAACGCAACTGTAGTGCAGTCCACTGCCTTGACAGTTTCCGTTTTGAGTCAAGTTTTGAGCTTCGAATCTTCATCGAATGGTTCCCGACTCATGGGTGAACCTCCCTACCACCTTCGCAAGTCTCTCAGAGTGCTAGCTCTTCTTGATTTTGCCACAAAATCAAACACATTGCTTCCCAAACTCACGCCCAAAATGAAGAAAACCAGTGAGCATTTTACTGCCCATTTGGGCGTGAATGATGATGGAGAAAGAGAGGAGGGAAAGTGTGTATTAGGTTAGTAAATGATTTCCAAAATCACTTTATATATTTTTCATAAAAATATATCAAACAATTACTAATCAATTAATTAAAATTAAAAAATTAAATGCTTTACAACCACCAAACACTATTCCAACAACACACATCAACTATTCATTTTACTTTAATAAAGTGATGTGTGTCTTTCAATCAATCACATCACTCAAAGTGACATTTGATTTGACGCTTGATGTGACGAATGATTTGACGCTTGATGTGACTTGCATTGCCGCACTCGAATTCGAAATACGAATGCGCTCGCAATCACACTCGGGCTCGGGTTCACTAATTCTCATTAGCGAATTTTCCGTCGCGTCGTAATTAAATGATTACGCCTAGCGAATTCACTATTCACGTCGCTAACGAATTAATTCTAAATTAATTCGTTCGTCCGAATTAAAATCCATTTCAATTCTGCGTCGAAATCTAATTTCGTTTAATATATCGAATATATTAATTTAATCGATTAATTCCGAATTAATCATTTCCTCTCTTTAGACGATATTTTATCCTAGATAAAATATCTCCGTAATTAATCCCAGATTAATTCTTTCTCTCATCAAATTAATCCCAGATTAATAAATGTGCGAGTCATGCGTCATCGGTGGATCACTGGGAAGCGACCCATGAGATCCCCGGATATGTTGGCAGTAAATACGGTCGTCGGAGTATCCGAATCACGTACGTACCAAGTACTACGTTCTACCGATTTACGAGACAAGGTTGGCTTCTAGCAAAGCACCAAGCCTACCCAATTCTCCGGACATATTCTTATAAGAATATCTAAGGATCTATATCAGGCGTAGTCTACTAAGTATTGTGTATATCGGCCCAGTATCGGATAGTCACGTGCTAGGACTGGGGCTGGATAAGTGTCTGCCCCGTCCGAAGCACATGTCGGATGTCTGGTAACTAGTCTCTATAATCGGATATACATGACCTTGTCATAATATCCCGATGGCCGGCCAGCACTTAAGAGCACTAATACCGTATCCTGCGTGACATCATCTCCACTATGACTGGAGTGATACTTCCATTTTGACATCACACCCAATACTCTATGATTCTCAATATACCCAGCATTGGCGTACACAAAACCTGTTACAGCCCTGGACGACCTCAACTAAAGCATATTGATTGCCGTAAGCATTAGCGGTGCAAGTCTCAGGTTAAGACCATACACACCTACCCTGATGTCGGACTCCCATAGACACATAGTCATAATACCAATGGGATTCCGAGGGGTTTATCCAGAGCGAAGCTGTTTCCCGTACCATCGGTGAAACACAACCTCCTATCGCACTTGCATGAGTATCCAATACCCAAATATATGAGAACTATGCTGTTGTGCCCTCACAACGCGCACAAGTGCAATACTAGCCTATTCCCCATTATCGATGTCCAGTCTCGATAATACTACGACTAGGGATATTTAATGATTAATCCTTCGCGGACTGATACTGTCTCATATCATTCTCAATCCAGGAACTAATCATATGGACCTCTCTTCATTTATACATCTATGGTGATCTAATCACAAATGATGAGAGTGCAATTTCCTTCTCACATAGTTAATTTGTACAACAACACTATGATTTGTACAAATAGTGACGCTATGGGTCATATTATCCAACACACGTATCAACACATAGCCGTCACGCAAGCCAAATAGCCCTCCACCCAGTAGGCCATTCTCACAGCCACTTTCACGTAGCAGCCATACACCTCACGCAAGCCCTCCACTACACGTACAGCCTTCAAAGCCTACCCATTTCATCACTCATCAACACATCCTAAAGGCATTTAAAACAACAGCCTTGAAGCCCCCTATTTCACGTACCAAAACAGTTTTGAAGCAGCCCCTATTTCAAGCATAGACCGTCCCAAAACAACCCTTAAACTACTCCACCAAGCTGCCCAAACTTCAGTGAAAACCCCTTCTATATACACCAAAAATAGCCGTATAATACCCCTACACAGTGCCCAAAACTGCACGCATAAATCCTTCCCTACACTGCCCAAAACAGTAACGAAAACTGCCCCCAAACCAGTCCAAACCAACCCAAAAACAGTGAACAAATCACCCTAAAATAGTCCAGAAAACTGCAGTAAAAAACATCAGAAAACAGTGAAAAAACAGCAGCGAAACATTGGAAAACTGCAGCCCGAGTAGTGAAAACAGCGAGAAAAGACGCAAACCAGTGAACCAGAAAAGTTACGGAGCGTTAGCCCTTCCGATCACTGTGTAACATGAGTCCGAGAGTCTACGTAAAAGGTTAGACCTGAGGGAACTTTTTACATCTATTTTCATTCGTATTTTTATTGTTTATTATTTGCATGAATATTGTTGAATGATGTGTTGTGGCCCTTGAATAAAATGGAAAATGTGTCGCCTCTTGTGGTATATAGGATGGAAACCCAGACATAAATTTCGTAGCCGAATCTGAATGGACGGTAGTGCGGTCTGTATTTGGGATACAACTCCACGTACCACTTGAGTAAACGGCGCATATTTTGTTTTATGTTATCTTGATTCATTTACTATCCGATATTTAATTTCTGCATGTTATTTGTTTATGTAATGATGAGATAAAGCGCATGGGCTTAGTAAGTTGGATTAAAGGTCCTCCATTTCGAGGGGTTAAAATCCTTTACCACGATGCTTTGCCGCACCGAATGATGTATATTCGGTTGAATGTAAGATGTGTTCAATCGGGTATACAAAGTCTAATATTGTTGTCTTTATTTTTTATATGCATTATGTTATTAGCGCATGGGCTTAGTAAGTTGGATTAAAGGTCCTCCATGTCGAGGGGTTAAAATCCTTTATCACGATGCTTTGCCGCGCCGGATGATGTATATTTGGTTGAAAGTAAGATGTGTTCAATCGGGTATACGAAGTCCGATATTGTTATCTTTATTTTTATATGCATTATGTTATTAGCGCATGGGCTTAGTAAGTTGGATTAAAGGTCCTCCATTTCGAGGGGTTAAAATCCTTTACCACGATGCTTTGCCGCACCTTTTAGCCCGTTATTATTGATTAGGTGTCATCTATTCATCTGTTCACGTATGTGTCATGTTGTTTACTGCATTTTGGAGGTCACTGATGTAACCCCGTTCGAACGTGTTTCAGAACGCCGCACGAACGCATGATTTTTGTCTCAGTTCGTTCGAACACGTTTACGAACGCTACTCGAACGTGAACTTTCTATTTACCGTTCGAATGCGGATACGAACACCGTACGAACGCCCACGGTAAACAGTCCCTATTCCATCAAATCTCATGCACGGTTACTTATTTTGTCATTTACCTTTTTGATTGTTCATGTTCTCGCAGTTAGTCATTTATTGTGTTCACAAAATCACTTGTTCATTTCCATGATGCATGTTTACACGATAGTTATCTACTTATGCTTCTGTATAAATGCATTCAACATGTTCATGAAGTTATATGATTGTCGTTATTCCGATTTGCTTTCATGCGTGATTGTACAATTATTATCTACTGGCATGCCTATGATCAAATGTAATGTGCTTATGACATTGTATGTTTGCCGTATTTCAATTCATCTTTATGCATGCAAATGGGGACATAGATTATATGCAAATAGGTTGTATGCAAATTCGGACATGGATTATATGCAAATATGTTATATGCAAATTCGGACATAGGTTATATGTAAACTTAGATATGAGCCTTGTACTTATGCATGCGAACTTATGAGTAAATTATCCTTGGAAATAAATGTTCCTTAGGCTTAGTTAAATTATTGCACAAATCATTTCATTACAAGTGGCATAAGTAAGGACCATTCTGAACCCAACGGTTTGAGGTCTTCCCTTGCGAGGGGTGAGTGCGGCCTTAAATCTTTGTCCCGGTTCACACCGGGTGGCGACTCCATTATTCTCCGGTTTAGTCCCCTGCGGGCTACTCCGTACTCCCAACTAGGCCGCGAGCCCAGAACAGCATGCGTCGTCCAGTTTCTGTGTTCCACAGTCTGGCGACTCCACTGGGGATCGAGAATCGGCCCTGAAATAATGTCTTGTAATATTATGATTTGTGCTTTAATTAACCGTGTCTACTGTGGGTTAAAAAGGGTTTAATCAAAGGTACTTTTAAGACTGGGTAATGGTTTGGTGTCTTCCTTCATTCACTACATTTCTATAAGGAAAAAATGTGAAGGCACCTAGATAATCATTTACTCGTAGCCTATTGTGATGGACTAATTTGGAGGACTCGTTGTTTATTCCTGTCACCAAGCGATAAGAGCCTAAGAGGCTTGGGTACTTAAGAGAGCCTCGCTACACCCTCCCTCTGGGGAATCTACAACGGGAAACCCATCTGACAGTCAGTTACACATCATAACTCGTTGGCACGTACTGTAAGGTATAAAAAAGGTGCGCTCACTTGGTCGCTCGAACCCTTGAGTGGGGAGACCTAGTTGTGGGCAATCCTTCGCCAGCGAGAGTCTTTGTCTACACTCCCGTAAATCCACACATGAACCATAGTTATGTGACCATAGTAATTGTCCCTTTGTGCTTGTGTTTGGGAACATTATCGTTTGGATCCATTTGGACCTTTTGTCATGAGGTATGGGCTTGTTGGGCCATTTAAACTGGGACAAGAACATATCTTATGATGATTGGGCCAAAAGCTTCTAAAATGCTAAGGGGCCATTATATGCTTGTGTTTGGGAACATTGTCGTTTGGATCCATCCGGACCTTTTTTCATGAGGTATGGGCTTGTTGGGCCATTTAAACTGGGACAAGAACGTATCTTATTATGATTGGGCCAAAAGCTCCTAAAACGCCAATGAGCCATTATATGTTTGTGTTTAGGAACATTATCATTTGGATACGGTTGGACTTCTTGCCATGAGACGTGAACTTGTTGGGCCATTTAAACTGGGACGAGTTCACTCCTATGGCAGTTAGCCCAAAAGCTTCTAAAATGATGATGGGCCGATTTGTGTGAAAATTTTAATGAGTTGACATATTCCTTGTATCGCATGCATCTCATTCATCTCATGCATACATATATCCTGTTAACACCCTCTATGTCTATAAAAGACATCATAGATTCCCGTTGGGTTAGGGAAGAGGAAAGACTCACTAAAAGACCGGTAACAGATATGAGTACATCTGATAACGAGGTATCTCGGATAGATCAGTTGGAAAACGGTCTCGCCAAAATTACTGAACAATTGCAAACCTTGACTACTGCTGTGGCTGGTATGGCTGTACCCCGTGCTGGGGGAAGTTATGAGAATGTAAGGCGCGAGGAGCCTCCGAATGGGTTGGGGGATGATATCCCCGCTTTTGATGACAACATGGCAGAGTATGCAACAGGCAGAGTGATTGGGTCTCAGGCAGAATTTCAGAAGCTTCGGGATCAGGTTGAAACAGTTACCCGTAAAATGAGGGGTAAACATGAAGAGTTGTTAGATTATGAGGCAATAACCTTCGAAGAACAGTTGCCAGCTCAGTTCAAGATGCCGGATATGGCTAAGTTCAATGGGAATGGGGATCCGAGGGTCCATCTCTATCAGTATGTTTCGGTTATAAGTTCAGTGGGCCTGTCACAGCGCCAAGTTCGGAAGATGTTTGGGATGTCGCTCGAGGGGGCACCCGTAGTGTGGTATCACAGCCTTGATAAGAAGATTATGGAAGATTGGAGGGAACTGGCTGATGCTTTTCTGAAGCGATATGTTACAGATTTGGAGATTGATTTGTCACTCCGTGATTTGGAGAACACTAAGCAGAAGCCGGAGGAAAGCTTCAATGAGTATGTAGACCGCTGAAAGAGCTGGCTTTTGAAAATGCAGACTCGGCCTTCGGAGAATGACCAGATAAAGATGATTATCAAGGGTACTAAGCCCTTCATTTATGGCAAGTTGAGGAGGATGACCTCCATGATTATTGATTTCCGCCAGTTGAGAGAGACTGTTATGGATATTGAATAAGAGGAGGCTGAAAACAGAAAGTTTTATGGCCAGAATAGAAGAACTTTTGGGGGGCCTTCTAAGACCAAGCCCGCTACTGCCGAGGTCGCTACCGTTAAGAACAGACGATTCTCCAATCTTGGTAGACCTTTGTCAAATGTATTTGAAAAGCTGAAAATGCAAGGACTTCTAAAACCTTTGGAACCTAGGCTATTTCCGAACCATGTGCCACCGTACCTCAACCTAAACCAGTATTGTTACTTCCATCAAGAAAAAGGCCATGACACCGACAACTGCACCCGCCTTAGGCATGAGGTCCAAAACCTCATTGACTCCCATAAAATACCCAATCCATAAAAATAACAACCTAACACATAAAGAAATCCCTTGCCTAATTACCACTCCATTCCACCACCCACCTACATGATCAACTCCGGCCTACCTGAAACCTTTGTCCTCCAAACTTTCAACCATCAAGCTTCTTGCATTGAGATAAATGATAACAGTAGTAAAGAACCATAGGTCAAGGAAGAAGGCAATGTTGCGAATGATGAAGCTGTTCTCCCTAGCTTATTTGATCCTGCAATTTTAATAAAGACATTGATTTTTTCTACTTATTCGAACCTTTTCTTAATGATAATAAAGGCGTTCATTTCGTTTACTTGCCCGAGTCTCGTCTTTTCAACCTGTAACATTAGTATATTTGACAAAAGCATTCAACCATGGCACTATGATACTCACCGATGTTTAGAACACAGGGAGTCCTCGGAAGAAGCAAGCAGAAAGGACAGGATATCCATTCGGAAATTGGGAAATGGGGCAGTGAGACTATCAGACTTGGAAAGAAATGAGTTCACCGAGCCGATCAATGTGGATAGATTGAAACAATATTTTCCCTAAAGAATATAAGAATGGTCATCAAGGGAATTGGCGGAAGACCTAACCCAACGGGATGGGAAACTCATTCACGCATGCATACATACACGTAACATATTTTGCATTCCTTTTTGTGTTTTGTGTTTGTTTTGTGTTCACAGGTTTTGAAGAAGAAAGAGAGAAAGCGGCAAATGAAAGCCAATCATAAGCATAAATATGACATCAGCGGTTTGGGGACGAGTCCCAGGGTTGAGGCCCATATCAGTATCAGTCTGGGGTTGAGGACCATATCAGTATCGGTCTGGGAGCGAGGCCCACCTCAGTACCAGTTCAGGGGCGAGGCCCACCTCAGTACCAGTTCAGGGCCGAGGCCCATATCAGTATCAGCTTGGGGGCGAGGCCCACATCAGCATCAGTTTAGGGGGGCCCACATTCGCATCAGTTTGGGGGCGAGGCCCATATCAGTAGCAGTTTTGGGATGCGTCCCAGGTCGAGGCCCACATCAGCAACAGTTTTGGGGATGAGTCACAGGGTCGAGGCCCACACATCAGCATCAGTTTAGGGGGGACCCACATCCGCATCAGTTTGGGGGCGAGGCCCATATCAGTAGCAGTTTTGGGATGTGTCCCAGGGTCGAGGCCTACATCAGCAACAGTTTTGGAATGAGTCCCACGGTTGAGGCCCGCACATCAGTATCAGTTTTGGGGATGAGTCCCAGGGCCGAGGCCCATATCAGTATCAGTTTAGGGATGAGTCCTGGGGTCGAGGCCCACATCAGCAGTAGTTTTGGGATGAGTCCCAGGGTCGAGGCCCGCACATCAGTATCAGTTTTGGGGATGAGTCTCAGGGCCGAGGCCCATATCAGTATCAGTTTTGGGGATGAGTCCCAGGATCGAGGCCCACATCAGCAGCAGTTTTGGGATGCGTCCCAAGGTCGAGGCCCACATCAGCAGCAGTCTTGGGATGAGTCCCAGGGTCGAGGCCCGCACATCAGTATTAGTTTTGGGGATGAGTCCCAATGCCGAGGCCCACATCAGTTTCAGTTTTGGGGATGAGTCTCATGGCCGAATCCCACATTCAATACAGTTCGGGAATAAAGCCGACATTCAGTACAGTTCGAGAATAAGGCCCAAGGAATAAAGCCCACATTCAGTACAGTTCGGGAATAAAGCCCACATTCAGTACAGTTCGGGAATAAAGCCCACATTCAGTACACTTCGGGAACAAGGCCTAGGGGGGATAAAGCCCACTTTCAACATAGTTCGGGAATAAAGCCTTTTCTTTACACAGTTCGGGAACAAAGCCTAGAGGAATAGAGCCCACTTTCAACACAATTCGGGAACAAAGCCTAGAGGAATAAAGCCCACTTTCAAAACAGTTCGGGAATAAAGCGTAGGGGAATAAAGCCCTATCTTGACACAGTTCGGGAGCAAAGCCCAGGGGAATAAAGCCCACTTTCAAAATAGTTCGGGAATAAGGCCCACAGTCAACATAATTTAGGAACAAGGCCCAAGGAATAAAGCCTTACACCAGTACAGTTCGGGAACAAAGCCCACAGTCAATACTGTCAAGGAATAAAGCCCACATTCAGTACAGTTCGGGAACAAGGCCCAGGGGAATAAAGCTCTATCTTAACACAGCTCGGGAATAAAGCCTAGAGGAATAAAGCCCACTTTCGAAGTAGTTCTGGAACAAGGCCCAGGTGAATAAAGCTCTATCTCAAAGCAGTTCGGGAACAGGGCCCAGGGGAATAAAACCATATCTCTACACAGTTCGGGAACAAAGCCTAAAGGAATAAAGCCACTTTCAAAACAGCTCGGGAATAAACCCAAGGGAATAAAGCTCTCTCTCAACGCAATTCGGGAACAAAGCCCAAAGGTCAAAGCATCTCAGGATAACAAGTAAGTTAAGCAACAGCTGGCGAGCCAGGTAAGTAAAAAAAATGCATGCATAACTTTGATATGATTGTCATTGTCACACACTGCACAAGTCCCATCAAAGTGGGGGCGACTGTAGGTACTGCATTTTTGCATATAAGTCCCTATGATGAGTCTCATTTGGAGATACTACCTTTTAAGTCGAGGAAGTCGCGGGAAACGGACGTCGAAAGGGAATCGGTATTTTTATTAGATTTTATTCGCTTGTTTAGCTTCGGGCTCGATTGTTGGACCTCCGTTTTAAAGCACATTGGCCCAAAACCTTTGAAATATACATCAAGCTCATTTCGCCCAAGCCCAATCCAAAATAATTAAACCATTTAAAAAAAATGTCTCAAACTAAATTCAAAACCAATTAAATTAAAATGAAATTAAAATTAAATCTCTTCCTATTTAAAAAAATCACATACCAAATTAAAACAAATTAAATATATCATATTCCTAATCTAGCCAAGACATGTCCCCCAATCAAATATTAGACTTTCCTTGTAAGACACTAATTGATTCCTTCCTTTTCAAACAAGGAGAAGCCCTAGCCTTTGTCTATAAAAGAAACCAAATTCCCAACACTTCCCCTTGCTCTCTCATTCACGCCCAAAAACACAAACTTCAACCTTTGCTCTCCTCATTCACGGTAATAGAAAAACAACAAATGAAACCCTAAATACTCAACAAAACCCTAAACACTCATCAGCCCCCACTGCACTCGTGAAGCAGCCCTTAAACGCATGAACAGCAGCTCACATCTCTTTCCATGAACAGCAGCACACGATCAACAAACCCTTGACACAGCTTACAACCTGACGCCTATCCCCTCTACACCTCACGTATCAACACATAGCCCTCACGCAAGCCAAATAGCCCTCCACCCAGTAGGCCATTCTCACAGCCACTTTCACGCAGCAGCCATACACCTCACACAAGCCCTCCACTACACGTACAGCCTTCAAAGCATGCCCCCCTCATCACTCAACAACACATCCTAAAGCCCTCTCAAAAAAACAGCCTTCAAGCCCCCAATTTCACGTACCAAAACAGTTTCGAAGAAGCCCCTATTTCATGCATAGACCGTCCCAAAACAACCCATAAACTACTCCGCCAAACTGCCCAAACTGCTGTGAAAACCCCTTCTCTATTCACCCAAAACAGTCGCATAATACCCCTACACATTGCCCAAAACTGCACGCATAAATTCTCCCCTGCACTGCCCAAAACAGTAACGAAAACTGCCCTTAAACCAATCCAAACCAACCCAAAAATAGTGAACAAATCACCCCAATGTTGGACAATTATGACCCATAGCGTCACTATTTGTACAGATCATGGTGTTGTTGTACAAATTAACTATGTGACAAAGGAGATTGCACTCTTATCATTTGTGATTAGATCACCTAGATATATAAATGATAGGAGGTCCTTGTGATTTGTTCCTGGACAGAGAATGATATGAGACAGTATCAGTCCACGAAGGATAAATCATTAAATATCCCTAGTCAGAGTATTATCGAGATTGGACATCGATAAATACGTAAAAGACTAGTATTACACTTGTGCGCGTTTGTGAGGGCACAACGGCATAGTTCTCATATATTTGGGTATAGGATACTCATGCAAGTGTAATAGGAGGTTGTATTTTACCGATAGTACAGGAAACAGCTTCACTCTAGATAGACCCCCTCGGAATTCCATTGGTAGTATGACTATGTGTCTATGGAAGTCCGAAATCAGGGTAGGTGTATTTGGTCTTAACCTAAGACTTGCACCGCTAATACTTACGACAAATAATATACTTTAGTTGAGGTCGTACAGGTCTTTAACAGGTTCTGTGTACGCCAATGCTAGGTATATTGAGAATCGTAGTGTGTTGGGTGTGATGTTAAGACGGAAGTATCACTCCAGTCATAGTGGAGATGATGGTCACATAGGATACGGAACTCATTCTCTTAAATGCTCGAGCTATCGGGATATTATGACAAGGTCATGTATATCCGATTATAGAGACTAGTTACCAGACATCCGATATATGCTTCGTACGGGGCAGACACAATTCCAGCCTCAGGCCTAGCACGTGATTGTCCGATACTGGATCGAAATACGCAATACTACGGTATACTACGCTTGATATAGATCACATATTCCTATAAGGATATTTCTAGAGAATTGGGTAGGCATGGCGCTTTGCTAGAAGCCAACCTTGTCTTGTAAATCGGTACAAAGGTAGTACGAGGTACTTACGTGTTCGGATAATCCGACGACTGTATTTACTGCCAACATATCTGGGGATCTCATGGGTCGCTTCCCGAAGATTCACCGATGATGTATGACTCGCACTTTATTAATCTGGGATTAATTAGATGAGAGAGAAAATTAATCTGGGATTAATTAGAATAGAGAGAAAATTAATCTGGGATTAATTATGGAGATATTTTATCTGGGATAAAATATTAATTAAGAGAGAGAACGATTAATTTGGAATTAATCGATAAAATAATATATTCAATATATTATGCAAAATTGGATTTCGACGCGGAATTAAAATTAGATTTTAATTCGGGCGAACGAATTAATTTAGAATTAATTCGTTAGCGATGTGAATAGTGATTTCGCTAGGCGTAATCGTTTAATTACGTCGCAACGAAAAATTTGTTAATTTGGAATTAGCGAACCCGAGCCCGAGTGTGGTTGCGAGCGCATTCGCATTTCGAATTTGAGTGTGGCACGCAAGTCACATCAAGCGTCAAATCATTAGTCACATCAAGCGTCAAATCACATGTCACTTTGAGTGATGTGACAATTTGATTGATTGATTGAGTGATTGATGTGGTAGTTGAAAAGCTTTAATTGCTTTTTGCTTTTTGACTTTTACTTTTTGGAAAGTAAAAAAAATTTGGTATATATTTTGGAAAATATATAAACCAAATACATTTTAATTTTTCCTCACTCTCTCTCCAAACAATCGGTTTCTAGGAAACCCATTTTCCCTCCTCATCTCTCTCGGCTTTTAGCTGTTTCATCTCTTTTCCTTCACTTTCTGGTTTGGCCGTGAGAAGCAAGGAAGAAAACAATGTGCTAGCACATAAATGGGTTAATACAAAGGTGATAGGGCAGTGAACACATGAGCATGGAATCCCTTTTGAAGCTTGGAGCTTGGAGCTTCAATGGAGGTCTTCAATGGCCGATTCTTGGAGGAGCCGAACCAGTCACCACCGTGCAGTCCACTGCCAAATGGAGCTGCTGCCGTGGCTTTTGAGGAAGTTTGAAGGCTTGTGTTCTTCGCGTCGCAAGATCCGTTCATTGTGAGTATGTTTCTGCCATTCTCCTTTGTGTATTCATGTGTTTTTATGCTTGATTTCATGATTCTTGGGACCTAATTAGAAACCAACAATGGTATCTTGTGCTTACATCAAGCATGAAAATTTTAGGGTTTAAAATTGGGAAAATCGATTTGAGCATCAATTGGTTAAATTGTTTGATTTAGTATGCTTGAATGAGATTGAATTGAAGTTGTGCATGATCAATTTCAAGAAAATTGGATTGGATCAATTTTCCCCCAAATTGAAGGCTTGGCCGAAATTAATAAGCCCTAATGTCTTGGTAATTTTTTGTTTTTTGATCATTGGATGACTTAAAACAATTGGGTAATGTTGATTTGAGGTTTAATTGGATTGAATTTTGAATTGGACAAATTTTCCCTAAATTATGGCTTGGCCGAAACTTGATGATTTTTTGAAATTCATGGTGTTTTTTATTTTGATTCATTGGATGAGTTGAAATGATTTGGGAAATAATGATTGTGGATTCAATTGGATTGAAACCAAATCGGAATGAAAAAACCCCTAATTGCCGAGAATAAAGAAGCATGCATTGGGTTTGATTTTGATTGAATTGTGTTGGACACTATTTGATGTTAAAGTGCATGATTAATTAGGCTAATTGATGTTTTAGAAATGTTAATTGGGTGATTAATTGTGTATTACACTTAGGTTAATTAATTGTGGAATTTGGAATTTTATAAGTTAATTAATTGGGCTTGAAATTGGATTTGGGCCTTATAGGTTGTAATTGGGCTTTTGGGCTTGGTTGTACCAATTTAGGTTTAGGCCAATTTGGTTGGATCCAATTGGGCCCAAAACCGCATCCATAAAGTCCAATTATGACTTAATGGACCTTAATTATTTAATTGGGCCTAATGGGCCAAAATTGATTTCTGGGCTTATGGGGCAAATCCCGGATTGGACTTTGGTTATCGGTTTGACCCAAGTTGACTAAAAGTCCACGCCTTAAAGAAATTAATTAAAAGCCCATTGGACTTTAATTAAATAAACATTGGATGTTAATCGGGCTTGAGACCCGTTACAATTGAATTTGGAATTTAAGTCATAAAGGTTCGTTAATAAAGTGTAATATTTAATTTGGAATTAAATAGTGAATTAGTATTAAATACAAATTGAATTGGATTTAATTTTGTAGTTTAATTTAATTCAAGAATTCGTACTTTGAGTACTTATTCGCAAAACGAGTGTGACTCGAGCAAAATCAAATCGTTGTTTGAATTTTTGAATCATAATTTAATTTTTAATTGTTGGATTGATTGATAACATTCTTGTGTGAATACATGGTTGCGATGCATGAATAATGTATATCGGTGGATTAGATGGTGTGAATATTTAAATTGTTGTAATAATATTTATTATTATTGGACCTGCGTGTCCAGCCTTATTACCTTCTTCTCATTGTATTTATCTTCTCACCTATTCCCCTCAATGTAAATGAGGTTTCTTTAGAAGTGTAGTGTAACGGGTAGAAGTAAATACATGTGCTAGCGGGAGAGAGAAAATGAGAGATTTCTGATCTAGGATCAATGTAAAGTATCCATCCGCATATCATTATTATTTTTCATATGCGCTTTATTATGTGTTTAGAATGCATGTTTAAGAGTGTATGATGATGAGACCTTAACAAAGATAATAAATTGGTTGCCAATTTGCACTCGAAAAACCCTCGAAAAATATTAAGCGTTTTTCCTTCCATTGAGTGATTCTCACTCAAGATCCGAGACGACATTGGTTTGTTGGCCAAAGTCAAGGCCTTTGTCTGTCGAAGATGTGTTTGAATCACGAAGGCTTTGTTCCATATCAGTGTCTTGTCCAAGTTGTGGTTTGTTGGCCAAAGTCAAGACCACTTCTTGTCCATCGACATTGATTACGAAGTTTTCCATGGTCAATAGGTCGCGCTTGACTGGGATCACTAAGTTTGTTGTGCCAAAGCCAAGGCTTGGTTGATTCAGAGGAAAAAGGTTAGGTAATACATTGGATGTATTGGCATATATAAGATATATGTTTCGGACTTGGACGTCCCCCTACCGGATCTAGGAATTGGATTGGATCCAATTGATCTTAGAAATCTACCTAGTTAATTATCATACAATTTGTTGGCCAAAGTCAAGATTGTGTGATATTTAACGGGATCCTAGCCCACTAGGAAACACGGTTTCCCGAGTACTCGACAGAGGGTTAGAGGCTCGCCAAAAAATAGTGGGAGGCAAGAATTGAATTTGCAATATTCGTTTAATTACTTGTCATACGTGCTCATATAAATTATTTCGTCGTTAGATTAAATGTTAGTTGGACTAATATTTAAATTGTGTTTTAATAAGCAGTTGGACTGTATTATAGTTGATTATATAATTGGATTATAGTAATCAATATATTTGAATTAATTAATTTCAATTTACAGTTGATTTTATAATTGGATTATAGTAATCAATGTAATTGAGGTTAATTGATTTAAATTATATTTGATTGTATAGTTGGACTATAATAATCAATATAATACATAGTACCACAAATCGTTGATTAAATAGTTGGACTATTAGAATCAAGATAAATTGAAAGATTGACATTTAAAACATAATCCTGGGGAAAATGTGTTTAAATGGTTTAATTTTCAAATTGGGAATTAAGTTTCAGGATGGTCCTCGAAAATAATAAGTTAGTTTATTTGATAAAATAACATATTATGCCTAAAGCCCGGAGTTAAGCAAATAGTAGAGCATGATCTTTGGAAGATCATGTAATGATAACTTAAGTGCTTAATCCATTATGCTTGTCGCAGTAGATTCCTTAATTTCTGAATAAGAACTAAGGATTAGATCCTTAAAGTATGATACTGAAATTGAAGGATCTTCATAAATCTATACTTAGATTTTAAAAGTACTAAAATTGCAATTAATAATTCTTGGAGAATTAAAGACTATTCTCAAGGAGACAAAGTCAAACTTTGCAATTAGGCAAGTAGCGCAAGGCGCACCTTACTTCGATATTTTAGAAACCCGAGGCTTGGCCAAAGGCTACTGGAATGTGGAAAAGGGCAAAGGCAAAATCATTATAATCTTCTAGGAAGATAAAAGGACATATCCCAAGAAGGAATTGAAGACGAGCAAGGCTCTGATTTCAAATATTTTTGTCATAAATATGTTCACAACTAGTATTAAAATTGGATTTTAAATACTTAGTGTGGTACATAAATATATATTGATGTTCAGAATCTGCTATGAGCAGGATAATGACATCAATTGAGATTATATCTGCGAATTAGAAACGGGACGAAATTCGTTATTTTAACCGTAGATACCTAAGTTTAGGAACTACCCTCGGGTATGTACCTAAATTAGGAAACTGTTATAATGTAACTAGTTTGACTAGAGACATTATCTCCATATCAGTGTTTAACCCGTTGCGGGTGAACCTTTATATTCTAGAACACTAAAGTGTTTTATTGTATAAAGATGATATTGAGATAAACAAATTAGATGTGAATAACAGCATTTATATTTTGAATATAAATAATATCTCAAATATATAACATGACAAATAAATAGCTCAAACTGATTTGATCAATTAAGAAACTAATTGTGGCATAGTTGTCAGGGACACTATTAAACAAGAATCGCATATCCACACTTTCGAAGAGTGGGTACTTGGACTGATTTGATTCTATTCAAATAAAGTCTACGAATCTAGTTTATTGGGCAAAGTGCCTAAAACACTATTTACTTGGTAAAAGTGCCAGTGCCACCGATCTGTAAGCCCTAGTTCATAGTGAAGCAAGTGGGCCCATGTCTAGCTAGGCTAGATGTTGATATGAATATTTCGTGACCTATACGGATGTGGCATCGCGTATGGTTATATGTTCTTTTGAAGAACACAAATCGGAAACTTTTAGAGTTTCGACACGAAATAGATAAACAGATCGGCTAAAGTATTAAAACTGTCACAGTAAGACCGTAATGGAAAATACTTAAGCAATAAGTTTCTCGTATACTTGAAAGAGTATAGTATTCTTTCAATGAGGACTCCTCCCGGAACAAGTCAGTTTGACGGTGTGTCCGAATAGGATTAACCGAATTTTGTTAGACATGATAAGGTTAATCACGAGTCGCTCTGAGCTACCATTTCCTTCAACAGGATAAGCTTTAACCAGTGCAAGAACTTATTTAGAATAAGGTTGCATTAAATATCTGTTTGACAGATAACATATTAGATATGAACGGGAAAGAAACCAGGTTTCTCATTCCTGTTAAATTTGGGTATGCTAGGCATACGTTTGGATGATATCAAACAAGAACCCAAATTCGATAAGTGCCAAATGTAGGTTATCCTAGGGATACCATAAGTATTGTACTTATAGACCTCACAAGAGAACAATTAGATTGTTGCTCACCATGCGGTTTTCCTGAGAGGAATACCGATATGCAGTGGAAAGTGGGAGGATAGTAAAACTCGACGAAATCAGAGTAATACCATTCCAGGCACCGAATCTTAACGGAACATAAATAGTTCATCAAGGATGAAACTATACCATTAATCTTCAAATACACAAGAACCGCGTAGGTCGCAAGAGTCAGAAAAAACCTGGGGTATGGGTTTCTGATCTAACCTCTCATATAGATGCAAATCTTATTGAGGAATACCAAATGACTACGTATGAGGAAGTGATACAAGGTATCGACTCCCTATTATGGAAAAGTGCCATAAAGTCCGAAGTGGATTCCATGTATACCAACTATGTTGAGACACTAGTTGATGTACCGCAAGGCATTGTGCCTATTGGTACTATATAAGTCTTCAAGGAAGACATACATGGATGGCAACATAACAACGTATAAATCTAGGCTTTTAACGGAAAGGTATCGTTATCAACATTGTGTTGATTACGATTCAACATTTTACCTGTTGCCACGGTAAATCCATTTGGATAATGTTTTTTATTCGATCCATGATTGGATTGAAGCAAGCATTAGGTTCTTGGAATTATCGTTTTGATGTAATCATAATGATTTATGATTTAATTCAAAACGAAAAGATTCTTGTGTATGTAAGAGGGTTAGTGGGAGCGCACTGACAGTGGATGTCCTATAAAATAGTGATAATATGTCATTTCTTGGAAATGATATTCCCATAAAATAACTATCGGCGAAAGCTTGGCTTTTGAAATACTCTCCGAGAAACCATACATCAAAAAATGTACACGACCTGGTGTCTCATACGCTTTGAGCATATGGATTCACAAACAGGCCAATCCGAGTGATAGTCACTGGATTGATGTTAAGAACATCTGTTAGTATCTTAGAGAACTAAGGATGTTGTCTTAGTCTATGGAGAATGAGAACTTAAAGTGATTGGGATCACTGTAGCAAGTTTCCTATAACCGATAAAGACGACTAAAAGTCGCAAACGGTACTATACAGTTTGAATAACGGTACAGTGAGCTAGAAATCTTCCAAGCAAGATACTGTTACTGAATAAACAACAAATGCGGGTTATTGCTGCACCTGAGGCAGCAATAGAAGCCATCTAGGTCAATAACAAATCTAATTAGATTATATATAGTTCTGTTAGCAGCTGAACTAGGCATCAGCACAGGCTAAAGAATTATTGGTCTCATCAACGATCCAGATAAATACTTCGATATTCATCTGATTCGTCCGGATCATACATCGTGGCGATATGATGATCGAATAAATCGCATCAGATGATATTCATACAAATCCGCTGACGAAAACTTTTCTCAGATGTTTGAGTCAACCGTACATAGTTCGGGTGTCAAGGACTCGAGTGACTGGCTATAGGCCAAGTGGGAGATTGTTGGACAATTATGACCCATAGCGTCACTATTTATACAGATCATGGTGTTGTTGTACAAATTAACTATGTGACAAAGGAGATTGCACTCATATCATTTGTGATTAGATCACCTAGATATATAAATGATATGAGGTCCTTGTGATTTGTTCCTGGACAGAAAATGATATGAGACAGTATCAGTCCACGAAGGATAAATCATTAAATATCCCTAGTCAGAGTATTATCGAGATTGGACATCGATAAATACGT
>SKCR01004813.1:0-26092 GCA_019454045.1 Zanthoxylum bungeanum | reverse complement strand
ATTTAAGACATGTAAAATACATATCAAATACATATTTTAGAATAAAAATTAAGAAATTAGAAATTGTGAACTTTTATTACCTTAATTTCCAAGCTTCCAATTTCTTTGATTTCTTCTCCTTTGATGTTGATTGAATTGTTTGAAACGTTAATCTATATTTTCTTTATTTTATCAACACATGAGATGAGGCTAAAGCTCTTCAAAATGAAACAAAATTCATTTATATAGAAAAGACCCCCTTGGCCGAAAATTGTAGAAACAATTTGGTCAAATTCTACTTTTTATTTGGCTCAATAATTTTGTTCCAAGTTTGATCTTATCAAATTGCATTTATTTGATTTTTGTTAATCAATTCCATGTGTTCAAAATACATGGATTAGCAAATCACAATTTGCCATTTAATAAGAATATTCTAAAATATTCTTATCTTAAATAAATAAATCAATTAACTAATTTATTTATTTATTTATCTAATTAACAAAAAGACAAAATAAATACATGAGAAAATATTCCAAGAATATTCCTCCATTTTATTATTATTAGTAATTAATTAACAATTAATTAATAATAATAACAATAAAATAAGTAACAAAATTTAATAGGGTAATAATATATAATTTAAATTATGTATCGTATGCAAATACATATTATTTAATACGCATGTGTATATTATGAATAATCCGAA
Source organism: Zanthoxylum bungeanum (assembly GCA_019454045.1). Classification (NCBI taxonomy): domain Eukaryota; kingdom Viridiplantae; phylum Streptophyta; class Magnoliopsida; order Sapindales; family Rutaceae; genus Zanthoxylum; species Zanthoxylum bungeanum. The sequence goes on along the minus strand of SKCR01004813.1, from coordinate 25,407 downwards.
TTATCCATAATTAATTGTCCAAATGCTCAACGAGTACTCTTTATATTGTGGGACTCTCTAGGTTCAAGTTTATCTGTCATGAAAACCATTTCCATGTCCGTAATTCATCCATCTATAAATTACGAGGACCACAAATAATCAAGTTGAATCATCCAAGTCGAAGTCATCGCATATATAATTCATCTGTCATAGGTATCCGAATTGTTTCGGAGATATAGATTAAACGTCAAATCTCTGCTATGAAAAATTCATGTGTCGCGACATGATTGTAATTCTTAACAAATATTCAGAACTCGTTTCTGAATCATACCTCGGCCAAGGATTTCAAATAATCACAAATTGGACACCTAAATCCCGTATATGGGATTGACAGATCCTCTCTGGATACATCACATGATATCGTAAGCATCAGTCCATACCCAATGAATAGGCGGAGGTCTGATTTTAAAAGATCTTTGATGTGACTATTATCAAAGTATGGAAGATATTTCACATATCCACAGTGGTATCTCAAGTCAAATGAGCTAATATGCTATTCGACTCGTAAATAGTCTTATTGACGTTGGTATACCATCTATCAGGAATCTTTAAATGAGTCATTCAGTATTTATCCAATAAATACCTACGTGTCTATATGAGTCTCCCAAGACTCATGGTTTACTGAGACAAACAATTAGAACAATTCTAATATACGACACGTATCGGTCTCACGGGTTTACTAACTGACCAAGCATGTAAACCTTGACTAGGAATATTTTAAGAATAAATCATTTTGTGACATCTCTCAGTAACAATTGCGGCGCTTTTGCAATTATGTCACAACTATTGATTCTAAGGTCTTTTATGCCTTTATCGTATAAAGAAAATATTGATGAAAATTACTTAATTTTATTCATAATAAAATATAATGTACATCGTATTTACAATAAATACACCAAAATTTGGCGCGCCGACCACCAGCTCTAACATTTCCATCCTATATACCAAGGGACAAATAACAAAAATAAGACACACACACCCATATACAGCGAAACAAAATAAATGTGCAAATAGATAAAACACACGCACGCACACATGCAATGGGAAAATAAATGCAACTTCTAAGAAAAGTTACATCGAAGTGCACTCTCATCATGCCTGTCAGGATCAAGGCATTCAGAAGTAGTTGGGAAGTCATCTTGATTCCTCACCCAAACCTTTCTAGGAACCTCTTCCACATTAGTATTCCCAGACAACAAAACAAGTTTCTCTCTCAGGAATTGAGCTTGTTTGGTTAGTACATAAACTTGAGACATTAGATTTGAATAATCAAATCTAGAAGACACACTCTTAGGCCTCTTCTTTTGCTTGTGCAATTGAAGCACTTAGGCCTAATGTGTCATGCCTTGTCACAATGATGGCACACAGACACAAACCTCGGATGAGAGTGAGGTTTACCCATAACACCTTTAGATCGAGGTTGGGTCACAAGCCGAGGAAAAAATGGAAGAATCACATGACTACACTCAACAGGATTCTTACCTGGGTCATGTTTATGAGGTTTAGACACTACTCTAGATGTTGATGCCTTATCACAATTAGGCGAAACACTAATACCTAGCATACGGTCCACCATTTTATTACCACTAGAAAATACAGACAACTGGGTTCTAGTATCTTTAAGTTTAGTTTCTAATATTTGGACTTTATCTATTAAGCCTCTATTCCTCTCCTCCAGGTCATCTACCATCAAGAGGCTCTGCTCAAATTTGGCTTGAGCTTCGTTCTTTTCTAGTTCTACTAGTTTCAGCCTCTTATTGACCTCTATATTAGTCTTCTTAATAGCTAAACTCTCATTAAACAGTTCTATACAAGCTACCTGAAGACTTTCCTCATCAACAGACTTGAAAATAATAAAGTTCTGACTATGGGGGGAATAGGTGAAACCAACGGAAATTAAAATTTACTACACTATCCAAAACACGTTTTGAATAGAGATATAACAAAGGAAAGACAATCAACCACAATGAAAACAAATCACATAGTAAATAAATCAAACATCTCAAAAATAAATTGCAGTAAGAATAAAATGGTGAGAAGAAGATTTGTTTACAAAGTGAAAAACTCGTGAGAGTAAAAAACCACTCCGGGTATAGGCTACCACCCAAATCCCCTATATGAGAAAAAATTACATAGATGGTGAAAAGACCTAAAGCAACAACTTTGCCAACTCTATTCCCACAGCTATAATCACCCAAGGAACTCCCCGAGCATGCACCAAGCAACTTCCTTCAGACCTTCTGAAGTCTCAGTAGATTGAATCTGATAGGTAGTTGTGTATGTATAGTGAGGGGTGAAGAATTAAGAAGATCACTCAAATGAAATAAGAATTAATCTTAAGGAGAGATATTCAATTGAAAGGGAAAACAAAAGCAAGGGCTTTAGGTTAATGTGTTTTCCTCACCTTGAAATGGGGTTATATGTATCCTTTTATAGGCAAGGTTTTGTAAAAAGAAGATTAGGTTAAAGAGGCGCATCTTTAAAATAGAAGATAAGACAGACGTTCACACACACCAAGAACATGTATCGAACGCGACAAAAATTACAAAAGTCGTTCGAACAAAATGAGAACGAAACTCGAACGTGAAGTCTCTGGAAAGAATTCGTTCGAACGAAATAGGAACGAAACTCGAACGGGTGCTCTCTGGAATGATTACGTTCGAACCCAAAGGAGAACGTGACACTAACATCGACGTTCGAACCCAAATATGAATGTAGCACTAACGCAGACATTCAAACCCAATGAAGAACGCAGCACTAACTCAAATGTTCGAATCCAATGAAGAATGCAGCACTAACCCATACGTTCGAACACAATAACGAATGCAGCACCAACGCCAATAGTTCAAACACAGAAATGAACGCACCACGAACGCATGTTTGATGCACAGCAACCAAATACCAGTCCAATTGCACAAAGATCTTCACGATAAATTACAACTCAATTGAACTTGTTTTGTCACGGACATATGCCAATAAAAATAGAACTAACAATCTCCCCCTTTGGCATTCCGTGACAAAACATTACCTAATACAAAGACTACGGTAATAGACTCAAAAAGAAAAGAGTCAACTGTCAACCATCAAAATAGTGACTAATTACAATTGGACTCGATCTAATACCTAACCAAGAGTCTTGAAAAATAAAGCCACCACAGTAAATAACCTAATTACCTGAAAACATCCACAAACAACAATATACCGTGAAAAACATTGAGATTATCAATTATAACATAAACAGGTAAATCATTTGTCTCCCCCTTAATCCAAACTCTCCTTAAACAGGACAAACCACACTAATCACACATTACTCCCATTTTTTGTCACGAAATGACAAAGTATGCATAAACAAGGAGAAACAACAGGAAGCAAATAACCAAAAGCAATATCCACAAAAATGTAAGATAGAATATTTCATTAAAATATTTCAAATGTTTGCAATACACCTCATAATAAATCAAAAGGGAGAAAGTATATCATAATAGACTACAAAGAAATGAACCCAAAAATGATCAGACTCCTCCTAACTTAATAAGACCCAGAAAATGAAGCAACTAGTCGGACTCCAAACTGGCAGACGATTCCTCGTCATCAGAACCTGCACGGTAGTCCGCAAGGTGACGGGCAAACTAAGTCTCCAATCGGCGGATGAAGGAGCGGATCTCTGACTGGCCTCCTAAAAGTAGCCGAAGCTCAGCAAGAATAGATGCATGGGAATCCAGAATCCACTGGTAAAAGTCTGACGAAGGACCAGTGGAAGATAAAGAGGTAGAGGCTAAAGCTGGAGGAGCAGGAGCAACCGCGGGCTCAGGAGCAGGAGCTCAAGGAGGAACAGGCTCACGAGCATGTGCTGGGAGATGAGCAGCTCCTGATGAGACAGTCTAACGGCCTATTGGCTTAAGCAGAGGGAGATGAGGATCATGCACAAAACCAGTTACCAATGCCGAGATGATACGACGAATGAGACACCCATAAGGAAGAGTGTGAGCAGCATAAGAAACAGTGCAAATGCAGGTCATCTCACGTAAGATCACACTGAGGATGTCGATAGAAAGTCCCTGCTCTATGGCATAAAGAAAATCAATCCTGGCAATATATTGGGTGTTCACATGCTATTTCGGCCAGAGATTGTGGCAGACTATCCGGTTGAGCAGACGATAAGATGGGAGCAAGGTGGCAACAATAATAGTAACCCCGACAAACGGACGATGTTTTCCAGAGGCAACATCCATAATCAGTTGATAAGAAGGGCCTTTAGTAGGAGGCCAAGGGTACTGAGGATAAGGAACCTCAGGGATAGCAAGAACCCGAGATAAGTGATCGGTGCATTCACATGCGTATAACGCAAGCGCACGTATCGTTCAAGTAGTATAAAATATCGATCCCACGAGGACTTAATTCCTACTGTTTTTATTAATTATTGAATCTATTTATTTACAGGTATCTAATTATAGGGAGAAGGGAATTGATTGCTTTTGGTTGGTTGAATGTGGATTTGCTAATTAAAATAAAAACAGACTCAAAAGAAAATACTAAGGAAAATAAAAGAAAAGACTTAAAGCTCTAGGGTCGTGACTCCACACAATATTGTTAAAAAGATGAATTGACTCTCTTATTTATGTGTAATAAATTAATTTGCTAACCTGGAACACGATGATATGCAAAAGCCTCTTCCGATGGTCAGACACAAATACCCAGTATAACCCAATTGAACCATATTCCTATGTCAACCACATTACCTGGATTCATTAAGACCAAGTTCCAGTTACGGCTACCCACGCCCGACAGGTATATTCCTATCCTGTAAGGAAATCTATTAAAGGGTTATCTATCCTCAAGGAAGATCATGAGTTATTGAATCTAAGGCTGAAACCTAAAATCCCTATGTCTAGTTCATTTTAAGTTTACCCCATCAATCTTATTGGTGATCAGACAACAAGAAGCATTAAGCTTAAGACTCAATAAACAAACTAAAGAATTACCCCTAAAAAGAAAATCAATTATTAAGTGTGGATATTGTGTTTCATCACTTCCCTAGAATAAAAATAAAATGCTGGGGTTGGGGATTCACTTTTACTATTTCTAATTTAGAAATCTCTTTTAATATAATATAGAATTTATTCTGTGATATTACCGACCGACCATATAGGTGGTATTCCTCATTAAGTCAAATTAAGTCCGACCAGCCATAAAGGCAGTATTATTATTTGTTCATAAGATTGATGGGGTAAACTTAAGTTGAACTAGACATAAGGATTTTAGGTTTCAGCCTTAGATTCAATAACTCACTATCTTCCTTGAGGATAGATAACACTTTAATAGATTTCCTTACAGGATAGGAATAATCCTGTCGAGCGTGGGTAGCCATAATTGGAACTTGGTCTTAATGAATCCCGGTAATGTGGTTGATATAGGAATATGGTTCAATTGGGTTATATTGGGTATTTGTGTCTGACCATCGGAAGAGGTTTTTGCATATCATTGTGTTCCAGGTTAGCAAATTGATTTATTGCACATAAATAAGAGAGTCAATTCATCTTTTTAATAATATTGTATGGAGTCACGACCCTAGATCTTTAAGTCTTTTATTTGGTATTTTCTTTTGTGTCTTTTATTTATTTTATTTAGCAAATCCACATTCAACCAACCAAAAGCAATCAATTCACTTCTCCCTCAATTAGATACCTGTAAATAAATAGATTCAATAATTAGTAACAACAATAGGAATTAAGTCCTCGTGGGATCGATATTTTTATACTACTTGAACGATACGTGCACTTGTGTTATACGCGTGTGAATGCACCGGTCACACAACAGCCAGAAACCGGTCCAATTGCACAAAGATCTTCATGAAAGATTACAACTCAATTGAACTTATTTTGACACGACAATGCCAATAAAAATGGAACTAATACAACCAAATTTTCAGCTCTATTCATGATACACCAGTGCTTCTCTGGCTTCTTTCAAAATATATTGATTTCTGACAACGTGTTCCCCCTTCTCTAGCTCATCCTTAGCTAACTTAGATTTAGCACAGCTTAAAAAACTCCAAAGATCCCCAGACCTATGCCACCCACTACTTAGGTCTCATTCTGATTTATTCTAAACATGTTTAATAGTGTTACATCTTACTAAAGCATGAAAAGTATCTTCAGCACCCCTGCCGCATCTCTGGCAGCCTGGGGATTCTATGACTTTCTTTTTATGGAAGGCAGAAGCAGTGGGCAACATATTAGACAAGACTCTCCGTAGAAATTTTTTTACCTTGGAATGAAGAAAAAATCCCCAAACTAAACTCTCCAATCTCCATTTCCATCCGAGCTGCCAACTTCTTCTGCTTTCCTATCCTTGAATACCATGTGATAGCAACTTCCAACCGAGAATTTACCTTTATTGTCATAATGCCAAATCAATTTACCTGCTTTATCTTGATGGGGGAGTGGGATATTCAGAATCTTATCTGCATCAGCCTTGATAAATACTTGCCTAACCAAATCCTCCTTCCACCGATTACATACATCAATTAGCATACTGACCTTAGCATCTTTTAATGCGTCAGTTACAACAATAGGACTGAAGGTTGTAGGTATGGGAATCCAGTGATCCTTCACAATGTAGACATCCTCACTACACTCAATTCTCCATTGCGAACCTCTTTAGATAAGTTTTCTCCCCCAAAGTAAGCTTCTGTAAATGAATGTAGGGGTTTTTAGGGGCAGAATCCGGTAACGCAGCGGAAGCGGCGGAAGATCGTATCTTCCGATTTCAAAACTTTTTCTCGGATTAATTAAATAACATATTTATTTAATTATCCAATAATCAAATTATAAAATAAAATTCAAATAAATCATATTTAAGTGAATTTACCGAATTACCCTTACATTGGTATTTTGTCCATTTTAGTCCGAAATTGATCTAATCAATTTTGAATGATTCTAAATCATTTCTAAGATAAACTTAGCATGTTCAAAATATCAAAACACCAAAAACAACCAAATCCCCAAATTTCACTCACTTGGCCGAATGCTCTCAATGGGGTGCCATTTGTGCACTTTGTCATTTCATGCTTCAAAACACATCAAGATGTAATCCAATCAACATGAAACTTTATATGCATCATATACACATAAAAATGCACAACATATATGAAAAGCCCCAAATTTGGAATTGTTCATGAACCCTAATTTTTCAATTTAATCAAATTGGACAAATTAGACCAAATTGGTTAAATCCACACTTCAATCATCTTTCTTCCATCCAATCAAAGTCTCAACACAATGAAACAACTCAAGATCAAATCTAGGTCATCTTAGAGTGGGTCAACAACTCTAGATTAGCAACAAGGTTTCCAAAACCATAAAAGAATACTTATTACTACAATAGCCATAAGCTTCCTTCATCATACATGCTCTACACTTTCACCAAAACTTCCATCATCAAAAACAAAAGGAATAAAGAAAGAAATAACCTAAGAACATCATATGTTAAAGCCTAGATCATAAGGAATATTTTCCTTTCTAATAGTAAGTTGAAGAAACTTACTAAAATCCAAGCTTTCTTTGATTTCTTCTTTCTTTCTCACAAGCTTCCTTTGTCTCCATTAATGGAGTTTTCTTTAAAGTGTATTAGGTTAACATTTCAAATGAAATGAAATCAATATATACTTGCCCAAAGAAGGCCTTGGCCGAAATTGGCCATAAATATATACCAAATTACATTTCATTTTCATTTCAAGTTAATTTGCTTAACTTAATACAAATATCTAATAACAACTTTATTGATATTTATTTTAAGTCAACAAAGGCAACTTAGAAAAAATATAACTATTATATTTATAAGTGTTGGCCAAAAATATCAAATAAATAAAGGAAATGGATGTTTCAATTTTAACAATTAAAACAAATATCCAAGGAAGTCAAATTCAATTTGACAACCTTTTCCTTTAATGTAAAGTCAAACATTTACACTTATAATCATTTCCTAATTTTATCATTTGGTGAGATATTTATATTTTAATATATTAATCATTTAACAATTAAATAATTAAATAATTAATTAAATACAAATATATCAAATATATGTATTATATTACTTTAAATATCTCAAATACATATATTGATGATATATGTCAAATACATTTATTTGATCATTTATTAATGTGTATTTAATAATATCATATATTAAATACAAATACACATTAATTAGGAAATGACGGTTCGGCCCGTTCGCATGTATTTTTCGTTTAACGATTAAACGATTTATAAATAATCATCATTATTCATAAATGTTGCTCTAGTGCTCTACGAGTATGTTTCATTATTGAGACTCTCTAGATTCAGGTATATCCGTCACGAAATCCAATTTCGTGTCCATAATCTATCCACCAGTAGATTATGACGATCACAGATAATCTCGCTGAATCACACAGGTCGAGGTCATTGCATACGTATAATCCCTCCGTCACATGTATCCGGATAATCCCAGAGATATAGATGTAAACGTCAAATCTCTATAGGTATTATCCCGTCGACGTATCCATTAGCAATCTCTAAATAACATTCGGAACTTACTTTCGAAGTATACTGTGGCCACAGATTTAACAGACTGCTAATAGTATATGGACTACCTATGCTCTGTACACAGAACTGACGGATCCTATCTTGACACACACAGGATATCATGAGGATCGGTCCACACCCAACGAACAGGCGGAGGTCTGATCTAAATAGATCGGTGACGTGACTGCCATCAAAGTGTGGAGGATGTCTCATACATCCACAGTGGTATCTCAAGTCGAAGGACCACTATGCTACTCAACCCGAGAAGATTCTTATTGACGTTGGCGTACCATCCATTAAGAATCTTCGGTGAGCCGTTCAGTGTTTATACACTATAAACACCTACACTTCTATACAAGTCTCCCCAGACTCATGGTTCATTGGGATAAACCATCGGACCAAGTCTCGATATACGACATGTACTGGTCTCAACAGATTTGACTAACCGACCCATGTTAGTGAATCTTGACCAGGAACTTTATTTGATAATATATATATTTAGCAATGACACTTCCCAATGTCAATTACAAACTATCTTTGTAACTGTGTATTGCATTATATATTATCGGGTCTTTGTCTAATATATACATATCACTAAACAACATTTAGTTTCAATCTAATCGTAATCAGATCGAATACGTATATAAAAACAAGAGGTGCAACCACAAATAAGTAATATTATGGAATAAAGGGATGTTCGTATTCATGAATCAGACATAAATACGGTCCGGATTGGCGCTCTGAGCACCAACCCCAACAATGAACCAGGGATTACTTCCAACATTGATCTCATGAAGACATTTTTCTTGAAATATCAAGCGTGCAAGATTCTTGACACCAGCGATTGTGGCCTATGAATAATTCTCCACCCTTGCTTAGCTAGTAGAGCTTGGTTGGAACAAACTAGATCCCTAAAAGCCATGCCACCATTCTTCTTTGAAATACACAATCAACTTCATCTAGCCCAATGAATCCCCTTATTGTCACCATTAGAACCCCACTAAAACTTGTTCAAAACCTTCTAAATATCCTCACAGAAGCCGGGAGGGAGCTTAAACACACGAATTGTATATGGAAGAACAACATGAGCTACAACTTTCACCAACACTTCCTTTCCCCCACAAGAAAACAGGTTTCCCTTCCATCTATTTAAAGTATCTTTTCTTATTTATACCTACGATAGATAGCAGCCTCAAGTACCTTTCATGGATTAATATACGGTTTAATTTGAAGATATTTCCTATAATTTCATACAGTTATTGTTTCGTATTGACATTGAAGAAGATTGACGACTTCTCAAAATTAAATAGTTGTCCCGACGCTTGTGTATAGCAGTCAAAAATCCTCTTGACAGTGTCTGCCTCCTCCACCTTAGCCCTTGTAAATATCAAACTATCATCTGTAAAAAAAAATAAATAAATAAAAAGAAACAGATGAGAGATGGCAATATCATTTCCCAATCGAACCCCTTTTGATCTGCTTAAGCCTCTCTGCTTCATTTAGTAATGAGGAGAAGACTTCCACACACATAATGAACAAATATGGCGATAAAGGGCAACCTATCCTTAACCCCTTGAGGGCTTTACACATCCTCTAGCTTGACCATTAACTATCACTAAAAATGAGGGGGAGCTAATACATCTCATAACAAGCTCAGTCCAATTTTCTGAAAAACTCATTTTTTCCATTGTTCTTAATAGAAAACTCCATTCCACCCTATCATATGCTTTACTCATATCCATTTTGAGAGCAGCCAAACCATCCCCTACCCCTTTCAAATTCTTCACCTTATGCAAGCACTCATACCCTACAATAACATTGTCCGATATAAGTCTACCTGGTATAAATACACTATTGTTTGAGAGATAATGTCATCCGGCACTGTTTTCAACCTATTTGAAAAAACTTTGGCCACGGTCCTATAAATCACATTACACATACTAATTGGCCAGAAATCTTTCATCTCACTCGGACACACCTTCTTAGGAATTAGAATAATGTGTGTCTTATTTAGTATAGAAATGTCACCTTAGTTATTAAGGATGTGAAGGCATGTGGAGAGAAACTCTTCCTCTACTGTTATCTAGTGACTGATAAGAATGCAATTGGGAGACCATCAGGGCCTGGGGCTTTATTTGGATTCATCTGATGCAGCGTATTCATAATCTCTTCCTCTGTAAAAGGTTCATTTAGTGATTCCGCTAAAATACCCTGAATTGTTTGCATAAACCACCCATTGCAACCTCAATACTCTCCTTTGATGGATTAGTGGTTGTAAATATATCTTCAAAATAAGCACAAGCCACACTGCCTATCCCTTGCTCATCATCTACCTACTTTCCATCCTTATCCATTATGCCTTTGATAGTATTTCTCTTTTTTCCTTTCTGAGGCCCTCGCTTGAAAGGAATTTGTGTTTTGATCCCTATCTTTAAGCTATTCAACTCTTGCTCTCCTTTTCTAGTAAGTTTCCTCCTCTAGAATCAGATTTATCCTCTTTTTAGTGGTCTTAATCCTGTCAAAATCAGAATACTGCATCCTATCATTCAGCTTTGGTGAAGCTCACTCTTTAGATTTGCCAATTCCTCATTCCTCCCCTTGAATTCTCTTTTGCTCTATTTCTTCAGCATCTTCCTCATTTCCTCTGATTTGTGTCTAAATCTTTATGTTTGGCTCCCATCTACAAAACTCCCCCTAAAGCCACCAATCCTCCACCATTTCCTTACATTTGTCATACTTTCCACAAACCATTTTGCGTCACAACGCGTTGCTGTTCATGTCCAGTATGCTTTCAGCATTTTGGGTTGTGTCGCGATACAAACCCACTTGTATCGCGACTCACAGACCTGATTCACACTAAAACTTGTTTTTCTCCCTTCCGGAGGTTCCGGACTCCGATTGGGTCCCTGTTTCTTCCTACCGACTCGTATCGGAATGTAGTTTTATATAAAAATATTTTTAAAATACACATATCCTTGATATCTATGGGTTAGAATCATTTTCACTGCCCGGGACACCAATCCGACCCTAGGGGCTCCACAGCTGCCCCAACGGGTATGTTCGTCTTAGTACATAAAATTGAGAATATGCAGTACGAAATATTTTTGTAATTGACCCTAAGACTTATATGAGCATGCGTGAATCTCATGAGCTTAGAAATACTTGAATATCAACCCACCTACATTAAAAGTCCTAAACTATAAGATCTTGTATCGTCATTTCTTCCTTGAGCTTATCTTTAACTCTATTTTACTTCAAAGTTTTTTTATATTATGTTATAAATGTGCGTTGAAGTCATTGAGTGTTGCATCATCAAAATTGTTCATTGAATATTATAAGCTTACCGATAGTAATAAAGAATTTTATCATTGATTTATATATGATATTAATGAATTATACTCCTTTAATCATATATATATATATATATATATAAAATCTACTTTAGCTATGTGTTTAATTAAAGAGTTGTAAATAAAATCTATAATCTAGTATAACTATATGCTTAATTAAGAAGTTGGAAAGTTTGTTGTTGGAATTTATTAAGTAAACATTTCATACAATTAATTCAACAATAAATAATATCTTACATAAACTAAAAAAATAATAATAATTAAAATCTGAGTGTGTTTTCCCTTTATTTTATTATTATAGAATAGATTAATTTATAGATATTAATTAATAATGGCCTAGGTGTCATTTTCCCATAATGACTACATGTAGGGGTGTACACGGGTCGGGTCGGGTCGGGTTCCGGAAAATTCTAATCGACCCGATCGGGTCGGGTCAGCGGCAAATCAAGACCCGAAACCCGAAAATATGGAGAGTGACCCGATCGGGTCGGGTCGGGTTGCGCGGGTTCGGTCGGGTCAACAGGATCTGAAAATGTGTTGTTATATTTTTTTGCTGGTATAAAATTAATGAAGTAATGCTGCAGTCCAGTGGGAATTTGTTGAGCTATAAACCAAGGACTCTCAAGTTCGAGTCTCAGCCTTTGTATTTTTGCAGAATTTTTTTCTTTATTTTTTTTTTACTCAATTTAGCATCACATTTTGTATTTTCAAAACCACTTTATTAATATTTTTCATAAAATCATGTTCCTAATTAATCAGTTCACTAAAAGTGTTGTAACACAAGAAATAAACATAGTTTGTTATTAATAGTTAATACTTTGCATAAAATCATGTTCCTAATTAATAACGTTTATTAATACTTTGCATAGACATTTTTTCTTTAATACCGGAGAGAGTCGAGGCTGAGAGTGAGAAAGTGATTGTGAGATGATGAAATGAAACCTGTGATCTGAGAGAGTTGTAAGTAAACCTAATTTTTTTTTTTTAATTTATATTGTAGTCGGGTCGGGTCGGGTTCGACCCGATTTTTAAAATGAAACCCGTGACCCGATCCGAAATAATCGGGTCGGGTCATGCCAACCCGATTTTGTTTAAAATTTTATGCAACCCGACCGGGTCGGGTCGGGTTTACTCGGGTCGGGTCGGGTTGTCTTCTGACCCGAAAATTTGTTCACCCCTAACTACATGAGTCTACTTCATTCTTTCGAAAATTGAAAGAATACAAAGTTTCAATTTTCCAAGTAATTGCTCACGGGTAGTGATTGGACATACCGCGTGTAGAAAAAATTGCTAACATTTATAAGGTGTCTATTTTTGGGGCTTCTCTATAATACTCCTGGATATCACATGCTTAGGGCATGTTGACCGTTGAATCACTTTGGTCATATTTAAAAAATAAATTAAATAGTTATAAAACTGATTTCATTTTTCTCTATTTCTATTTGACCTAATTCCTCTTTCATTCACCATTGCTTCTGCTCTACTCACATACCCCTGCTCTACTCACACTATTCCTTTTGGGATTATTTTTAAAAAAAAAAAAAAAAAAAAATGGCTCTAATTTTAGTTTTCTTGGAAAAGATGTTATAAAGTTTTTTTAAATAAAATTAAATTGTTTAAAATAACTTTATTTTATTTACAAAATTGTTATATTTTTTCATGACATAAACTTTAAAAAATTGATGTATTGAGATTACATACCGGTTCAAGAGAGCATATTAATCCTTAGGTAGACCGGTATGGAGATCGATATAAAATTATCTGGTTCCAGAAGTTCTACAATTAGTTGTGAAGACCGGTATGAAGACTGGTATAAAATTTTCTGGCTCCATAGAGCATGCAAAGTGAGTGTGAGACATCGATATGCTGGTCTCAGGGATCAGTATATCAGTCTCTGTACATAAAATTCAGAATATGTAGTTTAGAATATTTATGTACATGACCTTAAGATTTATATGAGAATGCGTGAATCCTATGAGCTTAGAAATACTTGAATATCAACTCACTTATATTGAGAGTCCTAAGGTATAAGATCTTACATAACCATTTCTTCATTGAGCTTATCTTACGTTCATTTTGCTTCAAAATCTTTACATATAACATTACGAATGTGTGTCGAAATCATTGAGTGTTGTATCATCAAAATCATTCATTGAGTATTATGTCGCTTACAGATAGTAATAAAGAATTTTATCATCAGTTCATATATGATATTGATGAATTATAATCCTTTAGTCATATGTTATGTGCTTAATTAAGGAGTTGAAAAGTTTGTTGTTGAATTAATTAAACATTTCATACGATTCATTCAACAATAAATGACATCTTACATAAACTAAGCTAGAAATACTACATCTCCTTAATCAAGTCTTCCATAATCATAATTAAACAATAAATAACAAGGTACATAAATTAAGTTAGAAAAATTGCACATCTTTAATCAAGTTTTCCACAATCATTTAATTCAATTTCATTTTAATTTTGAATTAATAAATGAGAATTTTCCAAAATTAATAAAAGACAATGATGATGTGGATTAATGTGATAGCTTATAGGAGTTTAATTTCATTATATTTATTGATATTGATACTAAATATAAATTCTCTTAATATTCAAATGAATTACCACCTAAACTACTAATAATGAAGTTATAATAATCATATAATCCAAAAACTGCATTTTTCTCAATTACATTTTCAATTTAGACTTGCAGTTTGCAGATGTAACAAGTAGTTTAAAAAAATTAGGAACCTAAGTGGCAAAACTTAAAAATAAAATAAAATCTAAGTGTGTTTTCCTTTTATTTTATTATTATAAAATAGATTATAGATATTAGTAATTATGGCCTAAGGGTCCTTTTCCCATGACTCCGTAAGTCTACTTCAATCTTTGGAAAAATTAATACGAAGTTTCAATTTTCCACAATACATTTTAAGTAATTGCTCACAGGTAGTGATTGGACATACCGAGTGTAGAAAAAATTGCTAACATTTATGAGTGATTGTTTTGGGGCTTTTTTCGGTTATAATTTAAATAGAATTTGGGATTTTTATATATAAGATGTTATAAAGTATTTTTAAAATTTTTAAATTGTTTAGAAATTTTATTTATTTACAAAATTATTTTATTTTTTTGACGACATAAATTTTAAAAAAATTATGTACTGAGATTACATTTTTTTCCAAAAAATAATACTTTTATCAAATAAAGTTCCGTCATATATTTCTCCAATTCTCCACAATTGCCATTTTCCGACAAATATTCTCCAATAAGAGTATATTATTATAATAATAATTTTTCTTTAAAAAAAAATTAAGGAATAAAAAGACAATTTATTTTTATATCACTTGTTTTGCGAATAATAAAAAGACGTTGACTTAATGTTATTTGGCGTTCCCCGCTGGATGAAGATGACTGTGGCCTAATTTAAAATGCGGTGGAAGCAAAAATATTTTGATAAAAACTCTTTACTGTAATCAACCGAAAACTTATAAAAATGGTACGAGCATCCTCCATTTTCAGATTGGTGGCCTTCATTTGGGTTATAATTTTGATATGCAATAATGTTGCTCTGTTGACAGCATCTGCATGGTCTTCTAATCAGTCAGAAAGGGCAGCTTTACTTAATACAGGCTGGTGGAACAGCAGCAGTTATACAATGATTTTAGATCATTGTAATTGGATTGGAATCACTTGCAATTCAGCAGGAAGCATCTCCGAGATAGCCATAATTGAATTTGACATCATAGAAGGGAAGCTTGGCCAATTCAACTTCACTTGTTCCCAACCTGGAAAGTTTCAAAGTTGTTGGTCAGTCATCATCTCTTTCCGGAAACATTCCGTCAGAAATTGGTGCTCTTTCAAAACTAAAAGTGCTTGACTTATCATTAAACAATCTTATAGGTAAACTACAAAACTTCACTGCATATTATTTTTCAACCAGAATTGATACTAATAGTATTTCGTTAATCACATGACAGCTACTATTCCATCGACCATAGGTAATTTAACCAACTTGATATATCTGGACCTTTCCGACAACCAACTCAGTGGTATGCTTCCTCAAGAAGTTAGAAATATGAAAAGTCTTGAATATATGTCCATGTATTCTAATTATCTAATTGGACATATTCCTTTGACACTTGGTCATTTAACCAATCTGACCACTTTGGATCTTCATTCTAACCAACTCAACGGTTCGATTCCTCTACAACTCATTAATTTCCTAAAGTTGCAGACCTTGAGATTGAACAATAACCGATTAAGCAAGAGCATTCCCCCAGTAATCGGTGCTCTTTCAAAACTACAAGTGCTTGACTTGTCATCAAATGATCTTACAGGTAACCTACTAAACTTCACTACATATTATTTTTCAACTAGAACTGATATTGATAGTATTTCATTAATCGCATAACAGGTACTATTCCATCGACCATAGGTAATTTAACCAATTTGATATCTTTGGATATTGCTTACAAACAACTTTGTGGTATGCTTCCTCAAGAAGTTGGTCATTTAACCAATCTGACCACTTTGACTCTTGATTTTAACCAACTCAACGGTTCGATTCCTCCACAATTCATGAATTGCATAAAGTTGCAGACCTTGACGTTGAGAAATAATCAATTAAAAGGAAGCATTCCCCCAGTAATTGGTGCTCTTTCAAAATTACAAATACTTGACTTGTCATTAAACAATCTTACAGGTAACCTACAAAACTTCACTGTATATTAGTTTTCAACCAGAACTGATATTGATAATATTTCATTAATCGCATAACAGGTATTATTCCAGTGACCATAGGTAATTTAACCAATTTGATATCTCTGAACTTTTCTTACAACCAACTTAATGGTATGCTCCCTCAAGAAGTCGGTCATTTAACCAATCTGGATACTTTGAATCTTGATTTTAACCAACTCAACGGTTCGATTCCT
Organism: Zanthoxylum bungeanum; assembly: GCA_019454045.1. NCBI lineage: Eukaryota > Viridiplantae > Streptophyta > Magnoliopsida > Sapindales > Rutaceae > Zanthoxylum > Zanthoxylum bungeanum. The sequence goes on along the minus strand of SKCR01004813.1, from coordinate 8,520 downwards.
CCGAAACTCATGAATTGCTCAAAGTTGCATACCTTGAGATTGAGCAATAACCGATTAAGCGGAAGCATTCCCCTAGTAATTGGTGCTCTTTCAGAACTACAAGTGCTTGACTTATTATCAAATGATCTTACAGGTAAACTATAAAACTTCACTGCATATTATTTTTCAATCAGAGTTGATATTAATAATATTTCATTAATCGCATAACAGGTACTATTCCTTCTACCATAAGTAATTTAACCAATTTAATATCTGTGGATCTTTCTTACAACCAATTTAGTGGTATGCTTCCTCAAGAAGTTGGAAATATGAAAAGTCTTGAATATCTGTCCATGTATTCTAGTAATCTAATTGGACATATTCCTTTGACACTTGGTCATTTAACCAATCTGACCATTTTGGATCTTCATTTTAACCAACTCAACGGTTCGATTCCTCCGCAACTCATGAATTGCTCAAAGTTGCAGACTTTGACATTGAGCAATAACCGATTAAGCGGAAGCATTCCCTTAGAGATCGGCAACCTTCACGAACTAAGTTATCTTAATTTAAGCCATAACTTCATTAATGGCACGATACCTCCCCAACTTGGAAAAATTCGACAATTATCCACGGTGGACCTTTCTGAGAATAACTTCTCCGGCAGTATCCCCAAATCTCTAAGACGAGTTCCTTACTTAGAAGTGTCACAAAATAATTTTACAGAAGATATCCCAACTCCTTCAGAAGATACACTGCCATCACCACAACAGTTCAAAGGAAAAGACCCAAAGAATGTCACTTCCTTGCTTACAATTGCTCTTCCTATCATTGTACTCCTCATCCTAATTTGTGGATATTGTTTGTCTATAAACGAAGAGAGAATAAACTTAAAGCCAAGAATACAGAAACCAGGCGCACTGATGAGTTCTCAATTTGGAATTATGATGGTAAACTTACCTTTGAAGATATGATTAAAGCAACTGAGGACTTTGATATCAGATATTGCATTGGAACAGGAGGTTATGGCAGCGTCTACAGAGCACATCTGCCCAGTGGGAAAGTGGTTGCTTTGAAGAAGCTTCATAGTTCAGAAACTGACGAGTTAACTTATCTCCAAAGTTTTCAGAACGAGGCTCGTCTACTATCCCAAGTACGACATCGAAATATTGTGAAGCTTTATGGTTATTGTATGCACAAAAAATGCATGTTCTTGATATATGAGTACATGGAGATGGGAAGCTTGTTCTGTGTGCTTCGCAATGACGATGAAGCTGTTGAGTTGGATTGGACTAAGAGAATTAACATTGTCAAGGGTATGGCTTACGCTTTGTCACACTTACATCATAACTGCACACTTCCAATTGTTCACCGTGACATATCAAGCAACAATATTCTACTCAACTCGGAATTGGAAGCAGTTGTTGCTGACTTTGGCATTGCTAGACTTTTATATTCTGACTCATCCAATCGAACTCTAGTAGCCGGCACTTATGGATATATTGCTCCAGGTAATACATAACGTTCTTCTTGTTATTTTATTTGTGTAAACATTACTAATAAAGGCTCCTCTGTTATTGTAGAACTTGCCTACACCATGGTTGTGACTGAGAATGTGATGTTTATAGCTTCGGAGTGGTGGCTTTAGAAGTATTAATAGGAAAGCATCCAGGAGAACTCATCTCGTCTCATCAAAATATAAAGTTGAGTGATGTATTAGATCCACGCCTCTCACCTCCTGTGGATCCAAAGGTTGTGCAGGATATCATTCTTGTTTCAGCAATTGCATTTGCGTGCTTGCGTTCCAAACCAAATTCTCGACCAACAATGGCACTTGTCTCCAAAGAACTTGCTGCTTACAAGAAACCAATGCGGAAAGCTCTTCAAGAAATTTCCATTTGGGAACTTAGAAACCAAGAAACGCATTTGGCTGATGAATGTGATCGCTAATTATATATGATTTTGTTTTGTTATAAACCAGCAGAGTCATTCAGGACAATCGTATATGTAACTTCTTCATAAGGATTCAGCATTTGTATCTTTTGGAAGACCTCATCACTATGAAAAATACACAGTAGCTAATCAACATTCTTTAGAAAATGACTCTAATGTTACATATCTTAAAAACTTTATCGCAAGCTAGAAAGCATATAATGTGTAGGGAGAACAAAAAAATGTGTAAAATTTGCCAAATAGAAATGGTTGAAATATATGAAAAATACACAGTAGTATTGAAAAACTATGAATCAATCACCTATTGTCAGAAGGTAGCCATTTCTCAAATATATGGAAGGAGGGGGGTGAAGATGCAGTAGCAGGGAGAAACAAGCACCTGGGAACAATAAGCTTAAAAGGTACAGTTGAAATATATACAATAGCATATTGCAAACAGAACAAGACACTTATATTACTAGCTCAAATGTAATCAATCACCCACGCAAAAAGGCGCGCAGCTATTTCTTCTAATTACATGAAGTATAGAAATTGTTTGGGGATGTGTTGTGGACATTTCACTAGGACAAGGTGTTGAATCCCATGGAAAATTAGGCTTCCATTCATCAGGTAAATTCAATGGCAAGCTGAAAGGAAATCCAATTGCTCTAATAGTTCTCCAGTTATTGTTGTCATTAGTTGCATTTGGGTTCTTTCTTGAAACTGCTGTCTCATCTGATTCCATTGAGATATTTCCTTGCATATCTTAAAAGGAGGGGGATGAAGAAGCAGCAGTAGGGAGAAATAATGTTATATCATCAAGAATATAAAATTAAAGTTGGCTTGAATTTTATATTCAGAATCCAATAAAACTCATATATGGAAAGGCAAGTTGGGAAATTGGCATCTTTCAAAAAGGGTAAATTTTATCAATATATAATTGCCTTGACAGGGGAAGAAGAATTACATGTTTTGAAAGAAAAATTAATTGGGGAGTTTTGTTTGTATGATAATGTAACAATTTTCCCCTTAATTTTCTGTAACATATAATAATTTTTTCATTCATTTTTCTTTTTAACATGTTTTTGATGTTATTGTTTGTTAAATGTAAAAACGGAAAATTTAAGTCTAATTTGATTTTCTGTTTAATGTCCAACATTGGAAAATTTAATATAAAAAAAAACTGGAAAATTTATTGTCAACATTCAAGATTCTTAATGGATGGTATACCAACGTAAATAAGAATCTTCTCGGGTTGAGTAGCATTTGTGATTCTTCGACTTGAGATGCCTTTGTGGGCACATGAGACATCTTCTACACTTATACGACAGTCACGTCACCGATCTATTAAGATCAGACCTCCGTCTGTTCGTTGGGTGTAGATAGATACTCAAGGTGTCCTGTGTGTATCAAGATAGGATCCGTCAGTTCTGTGTACAGAGCATAGGTAGTCCATATATGATTAGCAATCAGATAAAATCATGGGCCCGTGGTATATTTTAGAAGTCAGTTCTAAATGTTCTTTTTTAGATTGCTAATAGAGACGTCGACGGGATAATCCCTATAGAGATTGATGATGTTTACATCTATATCTCTAGGATATATCTGGATACCTATGACGGATGAATTATACATATGTCATGACCTCGACCTGTATGATTCAGCGAGTTTATCCGTGGTCGTCATAATTTACGGGTGGGTAGATTATGGACACGAAATTAGATTTCGTGATGGATATGCCTGAATCTACAGAGTCTCACTAATGAAATATACTCGTAGAGCACTAGGGAAATATTTATAAATAATACTGATTATTTATAAGTCGTTTAAAGGCTAAACGTAAAAATATATGTGATGGGTGTTAGGGATATGCCCTATACCCAATTTGTGGATGGGCTATATGTATATGTATTTGTAATGTTTTCATTAATTAATAAAATGACAATCTTTATTATACGTGTCTTACATAACTTATATGAATCATCAACACTGTAATAAAGCCCTTGGAGTAATAAGATGATGGCTTCCAGGCTTTATGAGAATCATTACTCTTAAATGTTTATAGTCATAGTTTTGTAAATAATCTGGGCGTTCACAAAGCGGAGAGACTAGTATGATGATTTGATCCGCCCTTAAGTGGGGTAGCCGATCTCATAGGCTACTAGCGGAGATCCGTCCGATTGGTGTATCACATGGATGCATGAGTTGCTCGTGTCCATCGAACTGACCATAGAAAGTTTTCATATGGAGTGTTTATCCCATGTGTCTGTGAGAACTTTCATGTAGCGATTATATGACTAGTCCTTAGACTTGAGGTCTTTACAATCTTATGTGTGGATCAAATAACTTTGAAATTCTCATTCCCGGTTCAAAAGATCCGATCATAAGGGTATAATTGGGTCATTTGTTGAAACACATGAAATGTGTAAAGATACAATAGAGAATCGCCACTTTCTCGGATAATATTTTCTTATAAGAGTAGTATTTCAGTTCGCGGGTTGATATGTATGATCAGTGCTTGAGACTGTGGCCACATGGGAAGAATCATGTGAGATTCTTGGGTTAGCACAATTCATGACACTATCAACATCATACCTTTGACCATATGGGTAGACAATTTCTGTACCCTAGGTCAATAGGTAGGGATACAGTGAGTCGAGGGACCGTAACATATTTAAATTGCATACAGAATGTGTATATATATCGTTTCTTCTCATTTGGGGGCCTTGGCATGTTGCTAGATGTCAACCTTGGTCATTGAAATCAAAAGACCATCTGATCGGAGGATAATTTATGTTCGATTAAATTATCACGATTCATTTCATGTCCAACTTGAGGGGAACCCAAAAGGTCACACACAACAAATTCGAAATCAATGGTTAACCGTGCACAGTACATATTTAACAGCATATATGATTGCTGTAGGAATTGTTTATAAATGGTTCAATGTGTTTAATTATTGAACAGATCATTTATGAGGTTCTATAGTGGCTTAGGGATTAGTGAATGACGATAGGGGCACTTTGGAAATTGGAATAAATAGATTAAAAATTACTATTCATATGAATAGTAAATTTTTTGTTATTTTGTTATTTGTTTTGAATTTCAATTCGTCCGAAACTCTTATTAGGGTTTTATATTCTCATTAAGCCACTAAATTAAGATCCAATAGCTAAGATTAAATTGGCTTTTATCCCACATCAGATTCTTAATTAATTTTGTTGTCTTTGGAGCACTATATAAACCCAAAGAATTCTTCATAACTTTGTAACACCAAAACCTTTCATATCTTGGGTTTATATAAGTGAGCAACTCTAAAGTTTAAGAGTAAGCCACTGATTTTGAGGATCCTTAAGTCTAATTGACTAGAGGAATCTCGAGTTAAAAGTTTTGAGGTAAATGTCTAGGCTAGCACCAAGGGCAAAATACCCGTGCACTCAAGACATAGTCTTGCCGTTGAGTTTTGGCTTTGGTGTGTGCATCTTTGGAGGCCACACACTTGGGTGGTTCTTTGGAACATGGAAGAGCTTGCTGAGTTCAAGAAAAGTTTGTAGATTTGAGGGAAGACTGGAGGAGTCTACGGTTCAAGTAAGTCTTTTTCTTTCTTTATTTTAATTAGAGTTCTTATGATAATTATCATGTTTAGGTTTATGTTCTTTGCATGTTTTATGAGTTTTATGCTTAGAATATATAGTAAAATGCCTAGGCTTGTAGAATAATAAAAACAAATGGGTCTTGGGCAAAGGGAAAGCGGCATAATAATTTTTATTTTTCCGCTGCGCACTCGCGGCCGCTTCCCAACAGTGGTATCAGCGCGCCATTTTTGTTTTGATTAGTTCTGAATCATTTGAACTCGAAATTCGGTGTTTAAAAACTCGTTGGAAAGTTAACACCATGAATTTAATTTTAGGCACAAGTTTTTCATGATTTGGTTAAGATTTGAATTGTGAAATTGTATTTAAATTTCACGAGTCTGCAGAAAAATGTGAATAGTAAATTTATTTGAATAAAATAGAATGCAATATCATAATTAAATATTAATCAAAGTTATTTAATGCCTAAAATAATTCCAACATATTAAAACTCATATGCTTGATGATTCTATGTATGATTACAATTGACATGATTATTTTAGGGTGCAAGCATCTAGAGTCTTTCTAAGGAATTAGAGAGTGTATTGCTTATCCCTTAACTAAGTAATTATTCCATGATTAACTTAGAGATTTATTACCTTTAAGGCTAATAAATATAAATCACTTGTTTATAATAAAAGACATTATAAAAGATACAAGTGGGGTGGGACAAGGCGTTAATAAAACTTTCCAAACTAAAGTTAATTTAACCAAAGGTATTACTAGAGTTAGATAATGATTTGGTGTCTTCCTTCACTCACTACCTTTTTATAGCCAAAAGGAAAAGCTGTGAAGACATATAGATAATCATTTACTCAAAGCTTACCTTAAAGCATATTTAAAGTGTTGGACTAATTTGGAGGATCTATTGTTTATTCCTGTCACTAAGGCGATAAGAGCCTAAGAGCTAAGAGTATTTAAGAGAGTTCACTCCACCCTCCCTCTGGGGAATTTTCAATGGAGGAATCCATTCGACAGTTATTCACTTAAACTTGCTAAAATCCTCAATAATAATTTAGTCTAAAATTTTCCTCCCATTGTAAAGTATAGACCCAAATGGCTTAAACCGTATTGGCAGGACTAGGCTTTACCAGACTGACCAATACCAATTTGTCCCTAAATCATACTATTGACAATGGTTTGACTTTTCTGAGTCATAAGACGAAGCGACCCTTAGGCGTGGTCTTATAACTTAGTGGAAACGATTGGGTGTCCACAAGGACTAGCATAAGTTATTGCATGTTTGATTGCCCAACGTAATGGTCAAGGAACTGTGATTTATATCATAAATTGGTTGGGAACCTAACTAATTATCGTATTTTATAACGACCGGCCCTAGTCGGAGTTATGAAATGATGATAATGGGATCCTTACCCACAAAAAATCCATCATATTGGGGTTGATGCGATTTGCTCAAAATTTTAAAACAATTGAGTGAGAGAAACTTCATAATATTAAAAGCCCATGTTATTATGAAACATTAATGAAAACATATTCCTAATTTTAACATTCTCTCTTAACATGTGGGTTAAAATATTTCACAAACATTCAAATGGCAAACAGAGTATCACTTCGTACCATCCTTGATGAGCATAAGCTCAAAGGGGACAACTACAATGACTGGTTTAGAAACCTTAAAATTATCTTACGACAAGAAAAGATTTTCTATATTCTTGAAAGACCATTTCCCCCTGAACCCGCAGAAGATGCTGACCAAAATACATTTGATGCTTGGAAGAAACACATCGATGATGATGAGCAAACACCTTGCATAATGCTTGGCTCTATGTCGGATGAACTTCAGAAAGCTCACGAAGATATGGCTGCTCAAACCATTATCTTTCACTTGAAGGAGTTGTATGCAACTTCCGTTCATACCGTGAGATTCCAAGTGTCACGTGCCTTATTCCAAACAAGGCATAAGGAAAGATCTGTTAGTGGGCATGTGCTTAAGATGATTGGCCACATTGAAAAATTGGCCAACCTCGGGTTCATCATGGATAATGAGATATGTCAGGATCTAATTCTTCAGTCCTTACCAAAAGAATTCTCTAACTTTATTATGCAGTCTCATCTGTCTGATAAAGAAGCTACTTTAGCAGAATTGCATAATCTGATAAAGCAAGCAGAGAAGGACTTGAAATCGGAGCTTAAAACCACCGTCATGCTTACGGGTACGGACTTGAAGCCGCGAGGGCCAAAGAAAAATAAGGGCAAGGCCAAGGCTCCAGATCACCTAAAGCCCAATGGTAAGGTGGAGAAGAAAAAAGGAAAGAGGAAATATTTCTTTTGTGGAAAGAAGGGTCATTGGAAGAAAGACTGCAGATCCTTGAAAGCCAAGGAAGCTAGGTAAGCCTAAGAGGTCAAGAAGTCCAATGCTTCAGGTATGTTGTATATGATTGAATTATATTCTCAAAACTCTGAACCTTCTACTTGGGTGATTGACACCGGTTGTGGGACTCACTTGTGTACCAATGTGCAGGGCCTGAGAAACAGTAAGAGACTCCATCATGGGGAGGCTGACTTTCGCATGGGTAATGGAGCAAAGTTGGCTGCATTGTGTATGGGGACTTATTCATTAGTTTTGCCGAATGGTTTAGTTTTAGACTTAGAAGATTGTGTTTATATACCTTCTTTAGTAAAGAACATCATTTCAATTTTTTCTTTATGTAATAAAGGCTTTTCATGCCTAATAAGTTGTAATGAATGTTCTATTTATTTCAATGAAATAAAATATGGAGATGGTATTTTGAATAATGGTATCTATGTCTTACAAACTAACAAAGAATGTTCAACCTCTAATATATACAACATTAACTCGAATAATCTCAATGAACATTCTTTGTTAGTTTTGTTTACTTGGTAAAATGACCAAAGATATGGTTTCCATATTGATGAGGAACATGATCAAGTCATTGATAATGACGATCCCACCAATTATGACGAAGCAATGTGTGACATTGATTCACTCAAGTGG
>SKCR01004812.1:0-26138 GCA_019454045.1 Zanthoxylum bungeanum | reverse complement strand
TCATATCATCACAATCCGGAACTAATCATAGGGACTTTTACCATTTATATCAAAGTAATTAAATTACCAAACGGTAAAAGGCAATTTCATTACTACATAGTTAATTTTGTACAATAATACATATCATTTACAAAATAGTGACGCTATGGGTCATTACTGTCTAACAATTTAATCATGGCAACGGGTGAGAAGGTTTCGTCATAATCAATACCATATTGTGACGATACCCCTTCGCTACAAGCCTAGCTTTGTACGTTTGTACGTTGCCATCCATGTCGGTCTCTTCTTGAAGATCCATCTGCATCCAATAGGCTTTACGCCTTCTGGTGCATTAACCAGTGTCCAAACTTGGTTGGCGTACATGGAATCCATCTCGGACTTCATGGCTTCTTTCTTGCCATAAAGCGGAATCGATATTTTGTATCGCTTCCTCATACGTAGCCGGCTCATTATCCTCAATAAGATTAATACTACATGAGGTGAGATCAGGAACCCATACCTCTCAGGTACTGTTCTGACTCTCTCCGACCTACGCGGTCCTTGTGTATGTTGAAGTTTGTGGTACAGACTCATCCCGGACGGTCTGTTCTTGTTCCGTCGTTGATTCATTGCCAGGAACAGTATCACTACGATCTTCATCGAGTTCTACTTTCCCCCCACTTACCACTGCTTTATAAAATCCTTCTCAAGGAAAAATGCTTGTAGAGCAACAAATACTTTGTTCTCTTGTGGGTGTAGAAGTAATATCCTTTGGTTTTTCCCTAGGATATCCTACGAAAAGGCATTTATCAGATTTGGGTTCAAGTTTGGTACGTTCCAAACGTTTAACATATTCCCAGCATCCCCAAATCTTCAGGAAAGAGAAACCTGGTTTCCTTCCTGTCCATATCTCATATGGAGTCTGTTCAACAGACTTCGACGATACCTTATTCAAAATAAGTATAGCACTGTTTAATATATATCCCCAGAAGGATATTGGTAGCTCAGTGCGACTCATCATTGACCTTACCATGTCCAACAAGGTGCGGTTTCTCCGTTCCGTTCGGCACACCGTTTAATTGCGGTGTTCCAGGAGGAGTCCACTGTGAAAGAATACCATATTCTTTCAAGTAATCTTGAACTCATAACTTAAGTATTCGCCACCACGGTCTGACCGTAAGTCTTAATACTCTTCCCTGTTTGTTTCTCCACTTCGTGTCGAAACTCTTTGAATTTCTCAAAGGTTTCCGACTTGTGTCTCATAAGATACACATAACCGTAACGAGATGCATCATCTGTGAAGGTTACGAAGTAGTGAAATCCACCTCTAGCCTGGCTAGACATGGGCCCGCATACGTCAGTATGAACGAGAGCCAACAGTTCTGTGGCACGTTCACCTTTACCGCTAAAAGGTGATTTAGGCATTTTTCCTAAAAGAAAAGATTCGCAGACGTCATATGAATTGGGATCAAATTTCCAAGTACCCACTCTTCGAAAGTGTGGATATGCGAGTCTTGTTGATGTGTCCTAGACGACAATGCCACATATAAGCTTCATCTTTTAGATTACTCCTTTTGAGCCTTTTTTTGTCATTTTAGGAGATTCATTTATATTCAAAATATAAAGACCGTTATTTGCAACAGCTGTGCAAATTTCTGCAATCATTTTTATATAAATAACACCCAGTGTTTCTAAATACAAAAGTGTAACCCTGCTGGGTTAACAAGGATACAGATATAATATTTCTAGTTAAACTAGGTCAAAATAACAGTTCAAAAGTTTAAGTACTTGCCCTGAGGGCAGTTCTAAAACAAATCCCTACGGCCAACACAGCAACTGGTGTTCCGTTTCCGACCCGTAGAACCCATCTCCCCCGATGCCAGCACCCTGCTATCCTGCAGATCCTGCACATCAGTACAAATATGAGCACCACAACCAGAATCAAAATCCAATTTTTAAAACTAGAAGTATTCATATTTATCTCAATACAAACATACAGAGGCGATAGCCTTGCCACCCTTGATATCCTCCATCTGCCCTTTGCCCATTCGGCAGTCACGTTTCCAATGACCCCTCTTGCCACAGTTGAGGCAGATGTCGCGAGATTTGTCCTTTGGCTTCCTAGAAGCCACTGTCAACTTACCTTGCCCTTGTTCTTGAACTTCTTCTTTCCTCGCACCTCCAATTGCCTTGGCCCAGCCCTTGGCGTATGAGAGGTCGATGCATAATGCGCCTCGCGCTTGCTCCCCTTTAGGAGTTCCTTTTCGGACTCCTTCAGCACACACACAACAACTCTCCAAGAGTGTCGTCAGTGTCCATCAACTTATAGTTGATGATGATTGTTTCCAAGTATCGGGTAGCGATTGTAATAGCATATCAATCGTCAACTCTGCCTCCAAGACAATGCCCTCTTGGCTAACTCATCTATGTCAGCGATCATTTGAGTCCCGTGGGCCTCAACTGATGCGCCGTCTGTCATCCGGGAGCGAAGAGTTTTCCTTACTAGCTCATACCTCTCCATCGGCTTGTTGGTGCGGTGGAGATCACACAATCTGCCATCATGTTATAGGGATCCAAGTCCTGTTCTGGCGTCTGAAATGCTGGGTCATTGCAGCTAGCATAACTGACTGAGCTTGGTCACAATCATGACAAGGTCATGATTATCCGATTATAGAGACTAGTTGCTTATGATCCGATATATGCTTCGTACATGGAATACACTATTCCAGCCCCAGGCCTTGCATGTGACATCAGATACTACGTATACTACGCCTGACAAAGATTATACTCCTTAAAGAATATTTCTGGAGAATTGGGTAGGCACGGCGCTTTGCTAAAAGCCAACCATGTCTCATAAATCGGTAAGAACGTGGTACCAGATATGCACGTGTTCGGATAGTTCGACTACCAAATTTATTGCCAACATATCCAGGGATCTCATGGGTCGCTTCCCAAAGATTCATCGATGACGTATGACTCGAACTTAATTAGTCTGGGATTAATTATAAGAGGGAGAAAATTAATCTAGGATTATAAGATCTCATGTCTCATTAATTATAGTATGAATTCACGAATTATATCGAACTACTCGTTAAATCCAATTTAAGTCGTATTCAATACTAATCCTATTATTTAATTCTAAATTAAATATTTACACTTTTATTGTGCTTTTATAACTTAGATTCCAAATCTAATACAATCGGGTCTCAAAGCCCAACTAACATCTAATGTCCGTTTAATAAAGTCCGATGGGCTTTCAATTGATTTCTTTAGGCTTGGGTTTTGGTCAATGTATGGGTCAAACCCAATTACCAAGCCCAATAAGGAATCACCCTCATATGCCATAAAATCAATATCAAGCCCATAAGGCCCAATTAAACATAAAAGCCCATTTATTATATTTGGGCTTAAATGGTGTGATTTAGGCCCATTTTGGATCCAATCCAAATGGTCCAAATCTACTTGGCCCAACCAAGCCCATTTTGTCCAAATATAATAGTTTTAGTCCCAATTCAAAATTAAGCCCAACTAACCAAATTTTAAAATTCCAAATTTTATAACTTAATTAATTAAAGTGTATTATCATGATTAATTCTTTAAATCAATATTCCCAAAATATCAAATTAATCCATTAATCATATTTTTATCTTAAATATATGTCCAACATTATTTAATCAAAAAATCAAGTCCCTAATCCTCCATCAAGCATTCGGCCAAGGTGATTAAAATGGTTCCGATTTCGTTTTCAATCCAATCGAGTTACAAATCATCATTCCATATTGTTTCAAGTCATCTAATGTGTTAAAATTAAAAAATCATCTAGTCCATATGCTTGCATGTATCGGCCAAGCCTCATTTGGGTTGGAAAAATTAATCCAATTTACTTTCCATGAAATTGATGATGTATAATCTAAATAACATACATCTAAGCATATTTAATCAAGCAAACTCATCAAATCATGCTTCATACAATTTTCCCCAAATAACATCCTAATATATTTGCATGCTCTTTAAGCTCAATGATACCATTGTTGGTTTCTATTACCAAGCCCCAAGATCAACAAGAGCAAACAAAATATATATAAATGAATGAACAATATTGAAGTATGGCGGAATCATACTCACAAAAATCGGAATGCGGATGCGTTGATGAAATGAAAACTTCTCCTTTGTGCAGTGATGAATTCGGCCAAGGTGGAAAGTGCAGCTCCAAGCTTTGTTTGATCCTCCCAAGCTCAAGGATTAGTTTCCCATATCACCTATGTATGATCCCTTGAAGGTGCTAGCCTTTTTTGTGATTTTGAATGCACAACTTCTTCAAATCTTGCCACAAAAATGAAGAAATGGAGAGCCCAAAACTGCATGCAGTTTCGGCAATGTGAGAGAGAGGAGAGTTCAATGATTTTTGTTACAAAAAATCAATTTATATTTATGCCATAATATTTATTAAATTAATAATAAACTTATGACACAAATCATGCAATGGCTTAGAGTGTCAAACACTCAATTTCCATGCAAAACCATTGAGTGCATTGTACACTATCTCCATGCAATGCATTAGAGTTAAATAATGCATAATATGACATGTGTCATGTGGGCCCCACACGTTTCCAAATGAAAGTGGGCCCACGTGCACTCACGCGTTCGGGTTCGATATTTCCGAAATACCGAACTTACGTCGCGACGTTAATTAAATCGAATTTAAATAAATAATTGCGCCTAGCGAAATTATTATTTACGTCGCTAACGAATTAATTCTAAATTAACTCGTTTGCCCGAATTAAAATCTAATTTTAATTTCGCGTCGAAATCGAATTTCGATTATTATATCGAATATAATAATTTTAAGATTAATTCCAAATTAATCGTTCTCTCTCTATGTATAGTACTTTATCCAAGATAAAGTCTCTCCGTAATTAATCTAAGATTAATCGAGTTTGAATCATACGTCATTGGTGAATCTTCGGGAAGCGACCCAAGAGATCTCCGGATATGTTGGCAGTAAATACGGTCGTCGGATTATCCGAACACGTACGTACCTCGTACTACGTTTTTACCGATTCACAAGACAAGGTTGGCTTCTAGCAAAGCGCCATGCCTACCTAATTCTCCAGAAATATTCTTATAGGAATATAAGATATATATCAAGCGTAGTATACCGTAGTATTGCGTATATCGAACCAGTATCGGATGATCACATGTTAGGCCTGGGGCTGGAAATGTGTCTGCCCCGTACGAAACATATATCGGACATCAAGCAACTAGTCTCTTTAAATCGGACAATCCTGACCTGGTCATATTGTCCCGATGGTTGCAACTTTTATAGAGTACTAGTTCTGTGTCCTGCGTGATCATCACCTCCATATGTCTGAAGTGATACTTCCATCTCGACATCACATCCAGTACACTACGATTCTCGATAAACCCAGAAGAGGTGTACACAGAACCGGTTAAGGTCCCCAACCACCAAAACCAAAGTTTACCGATTGTCGCAAGTACTAGCGATGTAAGTCTCAGGTTAAGACCATATACACCTACCCTGATGCGGCCTCCCATAGACACGCAGACATACTACCAATGGGATTCCGCGGGGTCTATCCAGAGCGAAGCTGTTTTCCGTACCATCGGTAAAACACAACCTCCTATCGCACTTGCATAAGTATCCAATACTTAAATATATGAGAACTATGCCGTTGTGCCCTCACAATGTGCACAAGCGCAATACTAGTCTATTCCGCATTATCGATGTCCGATCTCGATAATACTCCGACTAGGGATATTTAATGATTAAACCTTTATGGATTGATACTGTCTCATATCATCTCAATCCGGTATTAATCATATGGACTTTCACCATTTATATATCAAAGTAAATAATATTACAAAACGGCAAAAGGCAATTTCATTATCACATAGTTAATTTTGTACAATAATACAATATCATTTACAAACAGTGACGCTATGGGACATAATGTCTAACAGAAGAGAGAAGAGATATTTGTGTGTTGGTTAGTCATTGATTTCCGAAATCAAAAACATATACCATATATTAAAATAATAATATATGTCAATCAAGCTTTCAAAAGCTTTCCAACCACTCACATCACTTTCCATCAATCAATCAAATTGTCAAGTCACATCACTTAAAGTGACAAGTGATTTGACGCTTGATGCGACTAACGATTTGACGCTTGATTTGACTTGCGTACCGCACCCGAATTCGAAATACGAATGCGCTCGCAAATAATCCCGAGCTTGGGTTCGTTAATTCCAAATTAATGAATTTTTCATTGCGACGTAATTAAATGATTACGCCTAGCGATGTCACTATTCACGTCGCTAACGAATTAATTCTAAATTAACTCGTTCGCTAGAAATAAAATATAATTTTAATTCCGCGTCGAAATCCAAATTCGTTTAATATATCAAATATATTAATTTAACCGATTAATTCCAAATAATCGTTTTTCTCTATTTAATTGATATTTTATCCCAGATAAAATATCTCCGCAATTAATCACAGATTAATTTTCTCTCTCATCTAATTAATCCCAGATTAATTAAAAGTGCGAGTCATACGTCATCGGTGAATCTTTGGGAAGTGACCTATGAGATCCCCGGATATGTTGGCAGTAAATTCGGTCACCGCACTATCCGAACACGTAAGTACCTCGTACTACATTTGTACCGATTTACAAGACAAGGTTGGCTTCTAGCAAAGAGCCATGCCTACCCAATTCTCCAGACATATCCTTACCGGAATAAAGGATCTATATCAGGCGTAGTATACATAGTATTGCATATTTCTGTCCAGTATCGGATGATCACATGCAAGGCCTGGGGCTGGTACAATGTCTGCCTCATACGAAGCATATATCGGATTACGAGCAACTAGTCTCTTTAATATCGAATAATCATGACCAAGTCATATTATCCCGATGGTTGCAACCTTTATAGAGAACCAGTTCTGTATCCCTGCACGATTATCAACTCCATATGACTGGAGTGACACTTCCGTCTTGACATCACACCCAACACAGTACGATTCTCAATATACCCAGCATAGGCATACACAGAACCTGTTAAAGTCCTGGACAACCGCAACCAAAGTATGTTGATTGTCGCAAGTATTAGCGGTGCAAGTCTCAGGTTAAGACCAAATACACCTACCCTGATTTCAGACTTCCATAGACACATAGTCATACTACCAATGGAATTCTGAGGGGGTCTATCCAGAGCGAAGCTGTTTCCCATACCATCGGTGAAACACAACCTCCTATTACACTTGCATGAGTATCCTATACTCAAATATATGAGAACTATGTCGTTGTGCCCTCACAATACGCACAAGTGTAATATTAGTCTTTTACGCATTCATCGATGTCCAATCTCGATAATGCTCTGACTAGGGATATTTAATGATTTATCCTTCGTGGACTGATACTATCTCATATCATTCTCAATCCAAGAAAAAATCACAGCGACCTCCTATCATTTATATATCTTGGTGATCTAATCACAAATGATAAGAGTGCAATCTCCTTTGTCACGTAGTTAATTTGTACAACAAAACGGTGATCTGTACAAATAGTGACGCTATGGGTCATAATTGTCCAACAATCTCCCACTTGGCCTATAGCCAGTCCCTCGAGTGTCTTACACCCGAACTATGTACGGTTGGCTCAAACTGCTGAGAAAAGACTTTTGTCAGCGGATTTGCATGATTATCATCTGATGCGATTTATTCGATCATCACATCGCCACGATGTATGATCCGGACGAATAAGATGAATAGTCAAAGTATGTATCTGGATCGTTGATGAGACCATTAATTCTTTAGCCTGTGCTGACGCCTAGCTCAGCTGCTAACAGAATTATATCTAATCTAATTAGATTTGTTATAGACCCAGAAGGCTTCTATTGCCGCCTCAGCTGCAGCAATAACCCGCATTTGTTGTTTATTCAGTAACAGTATCTTGCTTGGAAGATTTCCAGCTCACTGTATCGTTATTCAAACTGTATAGTACCGTTTGTGACTTTTAGTCGTCTTTATCGGTTAGGAAACTTGCTACTGTGATCCCAGTCACTTCAAGTTCTCCATCTCTATATTTTAAGACAACATCCTTAGTTCTCTAAGATACTAACGTATGTTCTTAACATCAATCCAGTGACTATCACTTGGATTGGCCTGATTGTGAATCCATATGCTCAAAGCGTATGAGAAACCAGGTCGGGTACATTTTTCAATGTTCGAGTTCTCGGAGAGTTTTAACAACTTAAATCTTTCCCAGAAGATATTTATTCCTTGAATAAAGGTTGTTTCTCCCAAGAATTCTACGGAGAATTTTCTCGAAAGCCAAGCTTTCACCAATTGTATTTATGGGAATATCATTTTCAAGAAATGACATATTATCATTATTGTATAGGACAACCACTGTGAGTGCGCTCCCACTAACCCTCTTATATACACAAGAATCATTTCGTTTTGAATTAAATCATAAACCATTATTATTACATCAAAACGATAATTCCAAGAACTTAGTGCTTGCTTCAATCCAAACATGGATCGAATAACCTGCAAATCTCGTTTGCTAGTTTTGTCACGAAAAAACCGTCAGGATGTTTTAAACATCCTCCAAAAGGTTTCCTTTTAAGGAAAGCGATTTTCCCGTTCAGCTAACATATTTCAAAATGAAACATGCAGCGTCAGTAAGAATTATCCAAATGGATTTACCGTGACAACAGTAAAAGGTTGAATCGTAATCAACATAATGTTGATAACGATACCTTTCCACTACAAGCCTAGCTTAGTACGTTGGTATGTTGCCATCCATGTATGTCTTCCTTGAAGACTTATAAGTACCAATAGGCACAATGCCTTGCGGTACATCAACTAGTATCCAAACTTGTTGATATACATGGAATCCATTTCGGACATCATGACACTTTGTCATAATATGGAGTCGATACTTGTACTAGCGGGTAGAAGTAAATACTTGTGCTAGCGGGAGAGAGAAATCAAGAGATTTGATCTAAGATCAATGTGTAAAGTATTCATCTGTATATCATTATTATTTTATTATACGCGCTTTATTATGTGTTTAGAATGCATGTTTAAGGGTGTATGATGATGAGACCTTAACAAAGATAATAAATTGGTTGCCAATTTGCACTCGAAAAAACCTCGCAAAATATTAAGCGTTATTCCTTCCATTGACTGATTCTCACTCAAGATCCGAGACTGGATTTGGCTTGTTTGCCAAAGTCAAGGCCTTTGTCCATCGAGGATGTGTTTGAATCACGAAGGCTTTGTTCCATATTGGTGTCTTGTCCAAGTTGTGGTTTGTTGGCCAAAGTCAAGACCACTTCTTGTCCATCGACATTGATTACGAAGCTTTCCATGGTCAATGGGTCACGCTTAACTGGGATCACTAAGTTTGTTGTGCCAAAGCCAAGGCTTAGTTTATTCAGAGGAAAAAGGTTAGGTGATATATTGGATGTATTAGCATATATAAGATATATGTTTCGGACTTGGATGTCCCCCTACCGGATCTAGGAATTGGATTGGATCCAATCGATCTTAGAGATCTACCTAGTTAATTATCATACAATTTGTTGGCCAAAGTCAAGATTGTGTGATATTTAACGGGATCCTAGCCCACTAGAAAACACAGTTTCCCGAGTACTCGACAGAGGGTTAGAGGCTCGCCGAAAAATAGTGGGAGGCAAGAATTGAATTTGCAATATTCGTTTAATTACTTGCCATATGTGCTCAATCACAAATATCATTCGTCAAAGAAATTAAATGTTAGTTGGACTAATATTTAAACGTTGTTTTAATTAATAGTTGGACTATATTCAAACTATTCATTTATAGTTGATTTTATAATTGGATTATAGTAATCAATATAATTGATTTTAATCTATTAAATTATAGTTGATTAAATAGTTGGACTATTGTAATCATTATAATAAAAATAGTACCTAAATCATTGATTAAATAGTTGGACTATTAGAATAAAGATGCAATTGAAAGATTGACATTTAAAACATAATCCTAGGGAAAATGTATTTAAATGGTTTAATTTTCAAAATTGGGAATAAATTTCAGGATGGTCCTGGAAAATTAATAAGTTACTTTATTTGATAAAATAACATATTATGCCTAAGCCCGGAGTTAAACAATTAGTAGAGCATAATCTTTGGAAGATTTATGTAATGATAACTTTAGCGCTTAATCCATTAAGCTTGTCGCAGTAGACTCCTTAATTTCTGAATCAGAACTAAGGATTAGATCCTTAAAGTATGATAATGAAATTGAAGGATCTTAAAAGAATCTATACTTAGATTTTACAAGTACTAAAATTGCGAAAGTTAACTCTTGGAGGGTTAATGAATATTCTCAAGGAGATAAAGTCAAGCTTTGCAATCAGGCAATTAGCGCAAGGCGCACCTTATTTTGATATTCTAGAAACCCGAGGCTTGGCCAAAGGCTACTGGAATGTGAAAAAGGGCAAAGGAAAAATCATTATAATATTCTGGGAAGATAAAGGACTTATCCCAAAATGTCTGTCTAAAATGTGGCAAACGGGATCGCGGAAGCGTGACTGCCTTTTGGAAAAAGCAGACATGAAGGAATTGAAGACGAGCTAGGCTCTGACTTCAAATATGTTTGTCAAATTATATTCACTGCTAGTATTAAAATTGGATTTTAGTTATTTACTGTGATATAAAAATATATTGATGTTCAGAATCTATTTTGAATAGGATACTGACTTCAATTGAGATTTAATATGCGAATTGAAAACGGGACGAAAGTCGTTGTTTTAACCATAGGTACCTAAGTTTAGGAACTACCCTCGGGTGTGTACCTAAATTTGGAAACTGTTATAATGTAACTAGTTTGACTAGATACATTATCTATATATCAGTGTTTAACCCGCTGCGGGTGAACCTTTATATTCTAGAACACTAAAGTGTTTTATTATATAAATATGATATTGAGAAAAACACATTAGATATGAATAACAGAATTTATATTTTAAATATAAATAAATCTCCAATATATAATATGACAAACAAATAGCTCAAACTGATTTGATCAGATGAAACTTTATTGTGGCATTGTTGTCTGGGACACAATTAAACAAGAATCGTATATCCACACTTTTGAAGAGTGGGTACTCGGACTGATTTGATTCTATTCAAATAAAGTCTATGAATCTAGTTTATTGGGCACAGTGCCTAAAACACTTTTACTTGGGTAAAAGTGTAAAAGCCAACTATCTGTTAGCCATAGTTCATAGTGAAGCAAGTGGGCCCATATCTAGCTAGGCAAGATATGGATATGAATATTTCGTGACCTATATGGATATGGCATCGCGTAATGGTTATGTGTTTCTTTTGAAGAACACAAATCGGAAACTTTTAAAGTTTAGACACGAAATAGACAAACAGATCGGCTATAGTATTATACCGTCACGGTAAGACCATAATGGAAAATACTTAAGCAATAAGTTTCTAATATACTTGAAAGATTATAGTATTCTTTCAAATGAGGACTCCTCTCGGAACACGTCATCCTGACGGTGTGTCCGAACCAGAGTAACCGAATCTTGTTGGACATGATAAGGTTAATCATGAGTCGCTCTGAGCTACCATTTCCTTCAACGGATAAGCATAAAAAGTGTAGAACTTATTTAGAATAAGGTTCCATTAAAATCTGTTAGACATATATCATATTAGATACGAACAGGAAAGAAACCAGGTTTCTCATTCCTGAATATTTTGGTATGCTAGGCATGTGTTGGATGATACCAAACTAGAACCCAAATTGGATAAGTGCCAATTGTAGGTTATCCTAGGGAAACCATAAGCATAGTGCTTATACATCTCACGAGAGAACAATTAGGTTGTTGCTCACCATGCATTTTTCCGAAGAGGAATACTGATATGTAGTGTTAGTGGGAGGATAGTAAAACTCGATGAAAATCAGAGTCATACTATCCTGGCACCGATCCTTAATGGAACACAAATAGTTCATCAAGGATGAAACTATTGCCATTAATCTTCAAATACACAAGAACCACATAGTTCGGAGAGAGTCAGAAAACAACCTGGGGTATAGGTTTCTGATCTCACCTCATAAAGATGTGTATCTTATTGAGGAATACCAACTGACTACGTATGTGGAAGTGATACAAGGTATCGACTCCCTATTATGGCAAAGTGCCATATGATCCGAAATGGATTCCATGTATATCAACAAGTTTGGATACTAGTTGATGTACCGCAAGGCATTGTGCCTATTGGTACTTATAAGTCTTCAAGGAAGACATACATGGATGGCAACATACCAACGTACAAAGCTAGGCTTTTAGCGGAAAGATATCGTTATCAACATTGTGTTGATTATGATTAAACCTTTTACATGTTGCCACGGTTAATCCATTTGGATAATGCTTGCTAAAGCTACATGTTTCATTTATGAAATATGGCAGCTGAACGGGATAATCGCTTTCCTGAAAAGGAAACCTTTCGGAGGATGTTTACAACATCCTGTCTGTTTTGTCGTACCAAAACTAGCAACAATGTTTGCAGGTTATTCGATCCATGTTAGGACTAAAACAAGCATTAGGTTCTTGGAATTTTCGTTTTGATGTGATCATAATGGTTTATGATTTAATTCAAAATGAAATGATTCTTGTGTATATAAGAAGGTTAGTGGGAGCGCACTGACTGTGGTTATCTTATAAAATAATGATAATATGTCATTTCTTGGAAATGATATTCCCATATTAATAATAATCGGTGAAAGCTTGGCTTTCGATAAAACTCTCTGAGAAATCGTACATTGAAAAATGTACGCGACCTGGTGTCTCATATGCTTTGAGTATATGGATTCACAAACAGGTTAATCCAAGTGATAGTCAAAGGATTGATGTTAAGAACATCCGTTAGTATCTTAGAGAACTAAGGATGATGTCTTAATCTAAAGAGAATGAGAACTTGAAGTGACTGGGATCACTGTAGCAGTTTCCTAAACCGATAAAACGACTACAAGTCGTAAAACGGTACTATACAGTTTGAATAACGGTACAGTGAGCTGGAAATCTTCCAAGCAAGATATTGTTTCCATATAAATATCAAATGCGGAATATTGATGCAGCTATGGCAGCAATGGAAGCCTTCTAGGTCGATAAAAACTCTAATTACATTAGATATAATTCTGTTAGCAGCTGAGCTAAACGTCAGCACAAGCTAAAAAATTAATGGTCTCATCAACGATCCAGATACATACTTCGATATTCATCTGATTCGTTCGGATCATACATCATGGCGATGTGCGATGTGATGATGGAATAAATCGCATCAGATGATAATCATGCAAATCCGCTGACGAAAGCATTCTCAGCAGTTAAGCCAAAAGTACATAGTTCGGGTGTTAGACACTCGAGTGAATGGCTATAGGCCAAGTGGGAGATTGTTGGACAATTATGAATCATAGCGTCCCTATTTGTACAGATCATGGTGGTGTTGTATAAATTAACTATGACAAATGAGATTGCACTCTTATCATTTGTGATTAGATCACCTAGATGTATAAATGATAAGAGGTCCCTATGATTTGTTCCTGGACGGAGAATGATATGAGACAGTATCAGTCCACGAAGGATAAATCATTAAATATCCCTAGTCAGAGTATTATCAAGATTGGACATCGATAAATACATAAAAGACTAGTTTTACACTTGTGCGCGTTGTGAGGGCACAACATCATAGTTCTCATATATTTGGGTATAGGATACTCATGCAAGTGTAATAGGAGGTTGTGTTTTACCGATGGTATGGGAAACAGCTTCGCTCTGGATAGACCCCCTCAGAATTCCATTGGTAGTATGACTATATGTCTATGGAAGTCTGAAATCAGGGTAGGTGTATTTAGTCTTAACCTGAGACTTGCACCGCTAATACTTGCGACAATCAATATACTTTGGTTGCGGTCGTCCAGGGCTTTAACAGGTTCTATGTACTACAATGCTGGGTATATTGAGAATCGTAGTGTGTTGGGTGTGATGTCAAGAAGGAATTGTCACTCTAGTCATATAGAGATGATGGTCACGTAGGATACGGGACTGGTTCTCCTTAAGTACTGCAGTCATCGGGATAATGACAAGGTCATTTTTATCCGATTATAGAGACTAGTTACCAGACATCCGACATATGCTTCGTACGGGGCAGACACAATTCCAGCCCCAGGCCTAGCACGTGATCATCCGATACTAGACAGAAATACGCAATACTACGTATACTACGCCTGATATAGATCCTTATTCTTGTAAGGATATATTGAGAGAATTGGGTAGGCATGGCGCTTTGCTAGAGGCCAACCTTGTCTTGTAAATCGGTAAAACGTAGTACTTGGTAGTTACTTGTTCGGATAGTCCGACGACCAAATTTACTGCCAACATATCTGGGGATCTCATGGGTCCCTTCCAAAAATTCACAATGACGTATGACTCGCACTCTAATTAATCTGGGATTAATTTGAAGAGAGAGAAAATTAATATGGGATTAATTGCGGAGATATTTTATCTGGGATAAAATATCATTAAAAGAGAGATATCGATTAATTTGGAATTAATCGATTAATTAATATATTGGATATATTAAACGAAATTGGATTTCGACGCGGAATTAAATTAGATGTATTCAGGCGAACGAATTAATTCAGAATTAATTCGTTAGCGATGTGAATAGTATTTATGCTAGGCATGATTATTTAATTGAATTAGATTTAATTACGTCGCAACGGAAAATTTGTTAATTTGGAATTAGTGAACCCGAGCCCGAAATTGTTTGCGAGCGCATTCACATTTCGAATTCGAGTGCGCCACGTAAGTCAAATCAAGCGTCAAATCATTAGTCATATCAAGCGTCAAATCAAATGTCACTTTGATTGATGTGACAAGTTGTCACTTGATTGAGTGATGTGACTTGATATGAGTTGTTGGAAAAGCTTTTGAAAGCTTGAAAGACATTTATCAATTTTTAATTGATATTTGACTTTTGGAAATTGAGTTTTGAATTTAATTTTTGTGTATTAGATAAACTTTTCTTTTAACAACTCACACAATACACATTTTTTCTCTCTCTCCCCCCATTTCTCTCTTCTTTTTCACGCCATTGGGGCTGAATTTTTCTGTGTTTCTGGTTTGAAAAATCGTGAGCAGTGGGAAGCCAAGAGTGAGATTTTGTGGCAAAATCACAAGTGCTAGCACACTTACGAGACATGCGAAGGTGATAGGGAAGTCCACCCATGAGCCGGGAATCGTTCGACGAAGCTGAGCTTGACGAAGGACCAAAACCGAGCCGAAAACAATAAGGTGTAGCAGCTCACCGCCGTGAACTGTCAATGAGCAGAATTTGATTTTGTTGCTCGCCACATCGCTCAACCGCTCGATGTGAGTATTCCGCAACTTCGTTGATTTGTATTCGCACATATTTCATGCTTATTATTGATCTTAGGACCTTAATAGAAACCAACCGTTTTCTCTGTTTTGGGCTACTATTTTTGCTGTTTCTGTGGTTATTTAGGTGTATTTTTGGGGGCTGTTTACGTGAATCCAGGGCTATTCAGGGACCTTTTCTGACTGGTTTTAAGGGCTTATTGACCGGCGTAAACACACACGTATAACGCAAGCGCACGTATCGTTCAAGTAGTATAATAATATCGATCCCACGAGGACTTAATTCCTACTGTTGTTATTAATTATTGAATCTATTTATTTACAAATATCTAATTAAAGGGAGAATAGAATTGATTGCTTGATTGATTTGGTTGATTGAAGATTTGCTAAATAAATAAATAAAAAGATAAAAGAAAATACTAAGGAAAATAAGATAAAAGATATAAGGTTGTGAATTCTTTTAATATCATTAAAAGATGAAGTGATTATTTTATGTTTGTGTAATAAATCAGTTCATAACCTGGAACACTAAATTATGTAAAGCCTCTTCCGATGGTCAACTACAAATACCCAGTATACCCAATTGAACCATATTCCTATGTCAACCACATTACCTGGATTCATTAAGTCTAAGTTCCAATTATGGCTACCCCCGCCCGACAGGTATATTCCTATCCTGTAAGGAAATCTATTAAAGGGTTATCTATCCTCAAGGAAGATCGTGGGCTATTAAGTCTAAGGCTGAAACCTAAAATCCCTATGTCTAGTTCATTTTAGATTACCATATCAATCTTATTGGTGATCAGACAACAAGAAGCATTAAGCTAAGACTTAATAAATAAACTTTTAAATTACCCAACTATAAAATAATCCCTTATAAACCGTGATATTAAAAGTCATCACAACCCCTAATTAATTAAACATAACTAGGACTATAAAAAATAAATACATAAAATAAAAATACTGAAAAGTAAAATAAAATAAAATGCTAAGGTAAAAGGAATTACTTTTACTACTACTAATTTAGATATCTCCCATAAAATAATATATAAACTTGTGTTGAATTTACCAACCGACCATTCTGGCGGTATCCTGATTAAGTCAAATTAAGTCCAACCAGCCATTAAGGCGGAACCAAAAATAAATTTACCAACCGACCAGTCTGGCGGTATCCGTGATTAGTCAGGTTTAAAACAGATTAAAATTAAATTACCAACCGACCAATATAGCGGTATTCCTTATTAAGTCAATATTTTAAATAGTGAATATATTTTTTTAAGGGAGATTAATCTAAATAGCAATAGTAGAAGAATTACCTTTCACCCTAGTTGAGGAAATTACTTCAACATGGTGAATAGTAAAAACTGTAAAAAGTAAAAAGTAAAAATTAATTACTATTATTACAAAAAGTAATTAAAATAAATTACAAAACTAAAAATTAAAAACTAAAAAAAATAAAATTCTAGAGAGAGAACTCTCTCTAGAGAGAGAAATCAAGAGAGAGAAAAGGTACATTGAAAAATGAAAATTCGCGGCCTATTTATAGCAAAACAAAATTCACTGTTTGGGAACTGTGCTCGCGTCGCGACGCTAAGGCGTTGCGCGTCGCGACGCTCAAATGTCGACGTGGCACAATGAGACGGCGACACGTAGCGAGGCGGCTAACTGTGCAACTGACACGTGTCAAGGCGGCTAATTCTCAATTATTGTGATGACGTCATCGATGACGTGGCGATGACATGGCGCTGACGTGGCGTAGGCGTGTGTTGCATTTGTCGGCACAATAGGATTGCGACACGTGCGACACGTGTCATGCTCTGATTGGCTGAGGCTGACGTGGCAAGTTGACTCGGTTGACCTGCTGACGTGTCTGATGACGAGGCGACACGTGTCATGTCAGTTGTCGGCAGCATATGATGTTGACACGTGGCACGGTGCACGTTAGCAGATCGGATGTGATGGTGACACGTGGCACGGCGCATTTTTAGCAAAGTCAAACTTTTCAAATTGTTGACCCGTTGACCATGGCGCATTTTAGCAGAACCGGCACACGCTGGGCGTCGCGGCGCGCAGTGTTCCTGCGTCGCGACGCGAAGAGACGAAATATCCCTGTTGATGCATTTTTGTCCGGTTTTGCCCCAAATTGCCTCCAGTGCTGTCCAAACTTTATTTATCTGCAAAATAACAATAAAACACATCAAAACGTTCATCAAACCGAGAAACTATACAAAATATTAGATTAAATGAGTGGGAAATAGTGATATAAATACCACTCATCACACCCCCAAACCTAACATTTTGCTAGTCCTCGAGCAAAATACAAAATAACATAACAAAATTTAACTAAGCCATTTTCGTAGGGATCACGGTTGCATTTAGCATATGCAACAAGCCTTTAAAACCCCTAGGTGTCCCTAGTGGACGAGTGTAGTCTCGTGAGGGTTTACAGCAATGATACCCACAACATTTTACAAAAGTAAAAAGGTATTAAAACTAATGTACACAAAAGCAAAAAGACAAGCGAAAAGAGAATAAAGAAAGTTAGTGACTAATCAGGTGAAAATCTACTCCAAGTTATTAGTTGTTTTGTTTCTTTCTAAATTACCGAATAAGTAAATTCTCCGATTATTTTTACCATTCTCCATATACACAGCCACAGAATATTAATCAACTCATTTTTACCCACAACAGTCATAAGTGCAGTTGATAGAGAGATATATTTTTGTCCTAAAGTTCTATTCAGATTTCACACCTTTTTTTGTAGCAATGGAATAATTTTTTTGATTTTTTTTCTTTTTTTTTTATTTTTTTTTATTCTTTGATTTTTTTTTTTCTCTTTATTTTATTATTTTTATCAATACTTTTTTGTCTGTAGCCGATCCTGAGTTTGGCGGTGGCCCAAACCAGGTCGGTCCCAATTTAGGGCACGTGTTAATACACCCCTACGAACTTAATTACTCAGACTTCAGATATATATATTTATTTTTGCAGCATCTTCGATCCATGTAACGAGCTTTGGGCCAATGACTCCCAAACCAGTTGGTTTTAGGGCACTAGGTATTAAAAACCCTTACAGACTTAATAACTCGGATCTCGGACGTTTTGTTTTTTTTTTTTTTTTTTTTTTTTTTTTTTTTTTTTTTTTTTTTTTTTTTCTCCATTACTAGATTGCTTCTTCTTCATTAAACTATAGCTACGGTATACAAACTTTTTCAATTTTAGCTCATGTCCGTATGTTTCCATGTAAGTTTCATAATACCTGTCAACTATCATAGATCCAGTCCATTTAGTCAGTGTTTCAGAGAATTCACAAAATTATAATTCAAAATGAAATAAACAAAAATTAACTTATTTCGAAATAGGTTTGAGATACGTCTCAGGAGTGGAAATTCCTTACTCGGCTATCTTTTACCAATTCCATCTTTTTTAGTCAAAATAAGAACACAAAAAATGCAAAATATTTTTGTAATTTTTGAAAATTTTTCAATTTTTTTGTATTTTTTGAAAAATTTTGGACTAAAAATAAAAACAACATACAACTAAAAACAAGATATTAATCAACTAATTCCCTCCCCCAAACCTAAATGAGACATTGTCCCCAATGTCTTAAAAAGTAGAAGAAGAGTGTAGAAAATCATACCTGATCAGCTGAAATTTTACAGGAAAATTACTTTTAAGATTTATGCCCAATTACGGTTCTTACCATAATTGCTATTTGACCATTTTTCATTAAAAATTTTGGCAGATTCACCTTTAAAAACTCAAACTTTCCCCAAAATTCACCCTAAAAAATTATCACCAATCAAATCCCAACTTTGGTATTTTTCAGAAAAATTCGACAGAATCTCCCCTGAATTTTTGATTATCCAACACAACCTAAATCTATCAAATGCCACAACCAAACTCCAAATATCAAACTCAATTTCTTCGCCCCCAATTACTACGAATCAAATTCAACCATCCAACACTTCGTAATTCAAAATTCACAGTCAACCAATTCACAATTCAATTTTTCAATTTACCCAATTACCAAATCAATTTTTTTATCAAATCATTACTGTAATTTTGATTTTGGCAGTGAAGGATACGGATCGGTTTGAACTTGGGCTTGATTTGTTCAGGCTCGGTTTTGGTTGCTGTGGTTGGCGGTGGTAGCTCCGGTGAGGCTCGGTTTTGGTAGACTTGGCAGTGGTGGGTTCGTGGCTGAGTTGGAGATCTGGTCTCGGTTTGGTGGTTCACGGCTCGGCAAGGGTGAGGTTTGTGGCAGATCTGGTTCGGTTTGACTCGGCGAAGGAAGGGCTCGGTCACGGCAAGGGTGGCTCGCGGTGGTTGTTGATGCGTTCGGCGATTGGGTTGCTGTGGAGGTTCTCGGCTTTTGCGGTTTCGGTGATGGTGATTGATTTCGAAGAGGAAGATGGTGAGATCTGGGTGGTTTCGGCTTGCTCACGGTTGGAGGTGGTGGTGGTTCTCTGTTTGGCGGTGGATGGTGGCTGGTGTCGGTTCAGTTTCGGTTTGTTGGTGTTTGAGGAAGAAGAAGGAATAAAAATGAGATCTGTGATGCCTCTGCTTATGTTCTTATTTTTGAGTCAGCGTCGCGACGCCAAATATTGCCTAGCGTCGCGACACTCGGTTCTTTAGGGCTAGGGTTTTGACTCGGGATTTTTTTTTTTTTTTTTTTTTTTTTTTTTTTTTTTGGCAAAACCATGTCTTGCGACAGATAAATCCATAGGGACGCCTCTCAAGAGCTGATTCCTTATTCGGCCGTCTTTTCTGGATTGACTTTGTATCTTCGTGATTTTGTCAAATGTTTATTTTGAAAATCCCGCTTGCACTGGCTTGCTTTGTCCTGATAAATTCCATTTTTAATTTTCCTGCAAAACTCACACACAAATTAAAAAGTTCACACAAAATATGAAAAATAAATTACAACAAATTGCATGGGTTGCCTCCCTGCTAGCGCTAAATTTTTCGTCTTCAGCCAGACGTGACTGAATTTATCTGTTAAGGAGGTTTCAGTGTCGTTTTGGATGTCCTATCAAAGACAATCCCGTGAGCGTTGCTTTTGAAGGGTCTCTTCCAACGGTAAAGTGGTAAAAAGAATTTTGTCATCTTTAATGCTTGTGCCACCTTTTTAATCTTTGTCGCTCCAATAGTTCCTGCAAAGAAAGAAAAAATTAGGAGGTCTCGTATGGTGTTTGACTTGGAATGGAAATTCCATTCTGTCAAGCTTCTGGGTGATATCTTTGATTTGTACTCCCCAATACAGCGATGTTTTTCCTGAATGCTCTGGATTTTTAATAAGGTCAGACATTTGCTCTTCTATTTGCTCTGCTTCTTGCTCCACATTTTCTTCACAGATGTATTTTAAAATTTCTGTATTTAGTTCTTCATCTGTCATCTGTGAAATACATGTTTCAAAATTGTCAACCTGAAATGAAAAGAAATGTTAGATTTTAGGTCTTCATCCTCTGATATGACTGGATTGGATGGTTCAGGAAGATTTTCTTCAAACATTTGTGAAATGGAATCTCCAAGATCTTCGTTTTGAGGACACAGAATTCCATCCTCAATTTTTGATGCAGTTGGTATAAATGGATCAGCTTCATCATCGTCAGAATCTGAAAAATAAATCAAATCGAGACTTTGCCGGTTCAAGTTCCTGAACTGATACATCTGGTTGTTGATACTGCTCAGCCTCCTCCTCTGTTGAAATGTCATTGTGAAATGATTGGTACTTGAAGGCTTCATCAGTTTCATCTGAGAATGGTTCTTGAGGTATATAGTTCTGGTTTTCTGTGAATTGTCTGATCTGATTTGTCATTCTCTGTATGGATTCTGTTTGACTCTGAATTTGTGCATCAAATCGAGCTGTCTGTTCTTTGAACATGTGAATCAATTGATCTTCCTCTAATGGTTCTGGTTGTTGGTAAGGATCGAAGGAAGATGGTGGATAAGATGAAAAATATGGTTCTGTGAAATGTGATGGCTCGTCATACCATGAAGGATCTTGATAGTTTTGCCACCCTGGATGGTAGTTGTATTTGCAATAATCGCTTGGGTGGTCACCATTACATATGTCACATATCCACATTGAATTCTGTTGAGCAAATGTAGGGTTGCTTGGTTCTGGTATCCAGTGATAATTGTTGGGCTCAACAACAGGCCTCAGAAAACCGGACTGTTGCTCCCAGATGTGGGGTGTATCTTCTTGTAAGGCTCTTAATTTCTCACTCTCCCAGCAGTTCCATTTTAAGTCACCTGAAATCAAAAGAAAGAAATAAAAATTACAGATAAAATAAAGAAAATTAGATACAAGTAAATTAGATAGCTTCAAAATTAACAACTCAAGAAATATAAGTCCCCGGCAACGGCGCCAAAAACTTGACCGGCGTAAACACACACGTATAACGCAAGCGCACGTATCGTTCAAGTAGTATAATAATATCGATCCCACGAGGACTTAATTCCTACTGTTGTTATTAATTATTGAATCTATTTATTTACAAATATCTAATTAAAGGGAGATAGAATTGATTGCTTGATTGATTTGGTTGATTGAAGATTTGCTAAATAAATAAATAAAAAGATAAAAGAAAATACTAAGGAAAATAAAGATAAAAAGATATAAGGTTGTGAATTCTTTTAATATCATTTAAAAGATGACGTGATTATTTTATGTTTGTGTAATAAATCAGTTCATAACCTGGAACACTAAATTATGTAAAAGCCTCTTCCGATGGTCAACTACAAATACCCAGTATAACCCAATTGAACCATATTCCTATGTCAACCACATTACCTGGATTCATTAAGTCTAAGTTCCAATTATGGCTACCCCCGCCCGACTGGTATATTCCTATCCTGTAAGGAAATCTATTAAAGGGTTATCTATCCTCAAGGAAGATCGTGGGCTATTAAGTCTAAGGCTGAAACCTAAAATCCCTATGTCTAGTTCATTTTAGATTTACCATATCAATCTTATTGGTGATCAGACAACAAGAAGCATTAAGCTTAAGACTTAATAAATAAACTTTTAAATTACCCAACTATAAAATAATCCCTTATAAACCGGTGATATTAAAAGTCATCACAACCCCTAATTAATTAAAACATAACTAGGACTATAAAAAATAAATACATAAAATAAAAATACTGAAAAGTAAAATAAAATAAAATGCTAAGGTAAAAGGAATTACTTTTACTACTACTAATTTAGATATCTCCCATAAAATAATATATAAACTTGTGTTGAATTTACCAACCGACCATTCTGGCGGTATCCTGATTAAGTCAAATTAAGTCCAACCAGCCATTAAGGCGGAACCAAAAATAAATTTACCAACCGACCAGTCTGGCGGTATCCGTGATTAGTCAGGTTTAAAACAGATTAAAATTAAATTACCAACCGACCAATATAGCGGTATTCCTTATTAAGTCAATATTTTAAATAGTGAATATATTATTTTTAAGGGAGATTAATCTAAATAGCAATAGTAGAAGAATTACCTTTCACCCTAGCTGAGGAAATTACTTCAACATGGTGAATAGTAAAAACTGTAAAAAGTAAAAAGTAAAAATTAAATTACTATTATTACAAAAAGTAATTAAAATAAATTACAAAACTAAAAATTAAAACTAAAAAAAATAAAATTCTAGAGAGAGAAACTCTCTCTAGAGAGAGAAATCAAGAGAGAGAAAAGGTACATTGAAAAATGAAAATTCGCGGCCTATTTATAGCAAAACAAATTCACTGTTTGGGAACTGTGCTCGCGTCGCGACGCTAAGGCGTTGCGCGCGTCGCGACGCTCAAATGTCGACGTGGCACAATGAGACGGCGACACGTAGCGAGGCGGCTAACTGTGCAACTGACACGTGTCAAGGCGGCTAATTCTCAATTATTGTGATGACGTCATCGATGACGTGGCGATGACGTGGCGCTGACGTGGCGTAGGCGTGTGTTTGCATTTGTCGGCACAATAAGGATTGCGACACGTGGCGACACGTGTCATGCTCTGATTGGCTGAGGCTGACGTGGCAAGTTGACTCGGTTGACCTGCTGACGTGTCTGATGACGAGGCGACACGTGTCATGTCAGAGTGTCGGCAGCATATGATGTTGACACGTGGCACGGTGCACGTTAGCAGATCGGATGTGATGACACGTGGCACGGCGCATTTTAGCAAAGTCAAACTTTTCAAATTGTTGACCCGTTGACCATGGCGCATTTTAGCAGAACCGGCACACGCTGGGCGTCGCGGCGCGCAGTGTTCCTGCGTCGCGACGCGAAAGAGACGAAAATATCCCTGTTGACGCATTTTTGTCCGGTTTTGCCCCAAATTGCCTCCAGTGCTGTCCAAACTTTATTTATCTGCAAAATAACAATAAAACACATCAAAACGTTCATCAAACCCGAGAAACTATACAAAATATTAGATTAAATGAGTGGGAAATAGTGATATAAATACCACTCATCACTTATTTTTGGGCTTTTTTGGGGTGATTTCTTCTCAATTCAGGGGGCTATTTTGATGGTGTTTCACGGTGGGATAAGGGCTACTGGATATGTTGTTGTCTTGGTGTGAATGAGGGTTGCTGGATGGGTTATTGTTTGGTGTGAGTGGGCAGTTAATGTCATGTGTGTGTGAGTGTGTGTTGTGAAGAGTAAGGGCGTGTGTGCGTGACGTGAATGGCTGTGAGTATGTGATGTGAAGAGTGAGGACGTGAGTGTGTGAGTGGCGTGAGTGTGTGCTGTGAAGAGTGAATATGCGTGAGTGGCTGTGAATGGTATGAATGTGCATGAGTGGCGTGAGGGGCTGTGAGTGTGTGCTGTGGCGTGAGTGGCTGTGAGGGGCTGTGAGTGTGTGATGTGGCATGAATGGCTGTGAGTGTGTGCTATGGCGTGAGTGCAAGGTGTCAACGTGTGAGAGCTGCAAGCATGGGGTTATGAAGGGGTGTTGCTTGTGTGCGTGAATGGGGTATTTAGTTTATGAAGATGTGCTGAGAGGGTTGAAGTGAGAGGGCTGAGCAGTGGCCGAAAGTTAGGGTTTTTTAGAGAGTTAGGGCTTGAAGATTAGGAGGAATGAGAGACAGTTTTTTTTTGGAGTCTATGCTAGGGGGTGAAGGGTTGGCTTATGCTTCTTTTTATAGGCAATTGTTAGGGTTGTCCTTATGCGAATAGGGAAGGAATATTGTGTATTTATGATGGGATATTTAGTTTGTGTATCATAAGGAAATGATCTCTTCAATTTAGGAAGGTAATTTGATTTGATTTGATTTTTATTTTATTTAGTTTAGGAATGTGATTTAATTTAATTAGGAAGGTGATTTAATTTAATTAGGAAGGTGATTGATGAGATTTGATTTCAATCTTTTGTAAGAGTTTAATTCAAGGTCCCAAGGATCATAAATCATGCACAAAAACCGCATATAAACACATCAAAGGAGTAAGGGCGAAACATAACTCACATTGAACGGTTTTGATGAAATGAAGAACATGCGTTTTAAGCTCCCTCCAAACTCGGCAATGGCTTCTGGAACTGCAGTGAACGCACGGTGGTGACTGGTTCGGCTTCCTCCATGTTCGGCCATTGATGAGCACCATTGAAGCTCAAAGCTTCAAGCTTTCCAAGCTCATGAAGACACTTCCCTATCACCTATGTATAACTCAAGGTGTGCTAGCACTTGTTCATCTTCCATTTTGCTTCTCAAATTTTCGGTGAAACCAGAAAAATAAGAGAAGAAATCGCACCATGCGTGAAGGAGATGAAGAAGAAAAAGAGAGGGAAGAGAGAAACCGTACATGTTTGCATAAGAGAGAGAGGACCGAATGTGTGTGTAAAAGGAAAAGAAAAGTAATATATATTTATTCATTTATCTTCCAAAAATAAATAAAACATATATATATATTCCAAACCTTTTCATATTCCATCACTTTTACTTTTAACTTTAAGTCATATCACATCACTTTTCACATCACATCTATTCACTTTAATAAAGTGACATATTGTCAAGTCACATCACTCAAAGTGACAATTGATTTGACGATTGACGCGACTAGCGATTTGACGCTTGATGTGACTTGCGTGCCGCGCTCAAATTCGAAATGCGAATGCGCTCGCAATCACTCTCGGGCTCGGGTTCGCTAATTCCAAATTAACGAATTTTCCGTCGCGTCGTAATTAAGTGACTACACCTAGCGAATTCACTATTCACGTCGCTAACGAATTAATTCTAAATTAATTCGTTCGCCCGAATTAAAATCCAATTTTAATTCCGCGTCGAAATCCAATTTCTAATAATATATCGAATATATTATTTTATTGATTAATTCCAAATTAATCGTTCTTTCTCTTTAATTAATATTTTATCCCAGATAAAATATCTCCGCAATTAATCCCAGATTAATTTTCTATCTCTCTCTACTAATTAATCCCAGATTAATCAAAGTGCGAGTCATACGTCATCGGTGAATCTTCAGGAAGCGACCCATGAGATCTCCGGATATGTTGGCAGTAAATACGATCGTCGGACTGCCCGAACACGTAAGTACCTTGTACTACGTTTATATCGATTTACAAGACAAGGTTGGTGTTAGACATTATGTCCCATAGCGTCACTGTTTGTAAATGATATTGTATTATTGTACAAAATTAACTATGTGATAATGAAATTGCCTTTTGCCGTTTTGTA
>SKCR01004811.1:0-26091 GCA_019454045.1 Zanthoxylum bungeanum | reverse complement strand
GAAAATGATAATTGACATATCCCATAGTGACTACCATTTGGATATGGAAGACACGAAGGAATTAAAGAAAGGGCAAGGCTCTGACTTTAAAAATGTTTATCAAAGTTATGTTCACTACTAGTATTGAAATTAGATTTTAAATACTTAGTGTGGTACATAAAATATATGTATTGATGTTCAGAATCTGCTTGAGCAGGATACTGACTTCAAGCTGAGATTGTTCTGCGAATCGGAAACGGGACGAAAGTCGCTGTTTCGACCGTAGATACCTAAGTTTAGGACTACCCTTCGGGTGTGTACTTAAATTAGGAACTGTTATAATGTAACTAGTTTGACTAGAGACATTATCTCTATATCAGTGTTTAATCCATTGTGGATAAACCTTTATATTCTAGAACACTAAGTGTTTCATTATATAAAGATGATACTGAGATAACACATTAGATGTGAATAACAGAATTTATATTTTGAATATAATTAAAATCTCAAAACATATAAAATGACAAATAAATAGCTCAAATTGATTTGATCAATAGAGACTTATTTGTGGCATTGTTGTCTGGGACACAATTCAACAAGATTCGTATATCCGCACTTTTGAAGAGTGGGTACTAGGACTGATTTGACTATTCAAATAAAGTCTACGAATCTAGTTAGTTAGGTAAAGTACCTAAAACACTATTTACTTGGTAATAGTGAAAGTGCCACCGATCTGTTAGCCCTATTCATGGTGAAGTTAGTGGGCCCATATCTAGCTAGGCTAGATGTGAACATGAATATTTCGTGACCTTAACGGATGTGGCATCACGTTATGGTTATGTGTTTCTTTTGAAGAACACAGATCGAAACTTTTAGAGTTTCGACACGAAGTAGATAAAAGATCGGCTATAGTATTATACCGTCACGGTAAGACCGTAATGGAAAATACTTAAGCAGTAAGTTTCAAACATACATGAAAGACTCCTCCCGAGACACGTCAGTTAGACGGTGTGTCCGAACGAAAACCGAATTTTGTTGGACATGATAAGGTTTATCACGAGTCGCTCTGAGCTACATTTCCTTCAACGGATATGTATTAACAGTGCAAAACTTATTTAGAATAAGGTTCCATATAAATCTGTTTGACAGATATCATATAGGATATGAACAGGAAAGAAACAGGGTTTCTCATTCCTAATAATTTGGGTATGCCGGCATAACGTTTGGATGATACCAAACTAAGAACCCAAATTGGATAAGTGCCATATATAGGTTATCCTAGGGAAACCATAAGTATAGTACTTATATTATCTCACATGAGAACAATATGATTGTTGCTCACCATGCGGTTTTCCTAAGAGGAATACCGATATGCAGTGGTCAGTGGGAGGATAGTGATACTCGATGAAAATCGGGGTAATACTGTTCAAGGCACGAAGTCCGTAATGGAACATATAGTTCATCAAGGATGAAACTAAACCATTAATCTTCAATACACAAGAACCTCGTAGATCGGAGAGAATCAGAAAACAAACCTGGGGTATGGGTTTCTGATCTCACCCCTTAAAGATGTAAATCTTATGGAGGTATACCAACCGACTACGTACGAGGAAGTGATACAAGGTATCGACTCCCTATTATGGCAAAGTGCCATGAGTCCGAAATGGATTCCATGTATAACAACTATGTTTGGATACTAGTTGTTGTACCGCAAGGCATTGTGCCTATTGGTACAGTATACGTCTTCAAGGAAGACATACATGGATGGCAACATACCAACGTACAAAGCTAGGCTTTTGACGGAAAGGTATCGTTATCAACATTGTGTTGATTACGGTTCAACCTTTTACCTGTTGCCATGGTAAATCCATTTTGAAGATGCTTGTAGATACTGCATATTTCATTTATGAAATGTGTCAGTTAATGATCAAAATCGCTTTCCTGAAAAGGAAACCTTTTGGAGGATGCTTACAACATCCTGACGATTTTGTATAACCGACAAACAAGGTTTGCGGGTTATTCGATCCATGTTTGGATTGAAGCAAGCATAAGGTTCTTGGAACTGTCGTTTTGAAATAATCATAATGGTTTATGATTTGACTCAAAACGAAATGATTCTTGTGTATATAAGGAGGTTAGTGGGAGCGCACTGACAATGGAAATTCCCATAAAGCAATTGGTGAAAGCTTGGCTTTCATAGAAATTCTCCGTAGAATTCTGGGAGTAACAACCTTTATTCAAGGAATAAAGATCTACTGGGATAGATTTGGAGTTGTTAACACTCTCTGGGAAATTGTACATTTAAAATGTACTTGATTTGGTGTCTCATACGCTTTGAGCATATGGAGTCACAATCAGGTCAATCCAAGTGATAGTCACTGGATTGAAGTTAAAGAACATCTGTTAGTATCTTAGAGAACTAAAGATGTTGTCTAAAACTATGGAGAGGGAGAACTTGAAGTGACTGGGATCACTGCTGCAAGTTTCCAAACAGTTAAATACTGCGGTACTATAAAGTTTAAATAACGGACAGTGAGCTGGAAATCTTCCAAGCAAGATACTGTTGCCGAATAAACAAAACAAATGCGGATTATTGCTGCAGCTGAGGCAGCAATAGAAGCCATTTGGATCGATAATAAATCTAATTAGATTAGATATAGTTCTGTTAGCAGCTGAGCTAGGCGTCAGCACAGGCTAAAGAATTAAAGGTCTCATCGACGATCCAGATATATACTTCTATATTCATCTGATTCGTTCGGATCATACATCGTGGCGATGTGATGATCGTATAAATCGCGTCAGACGATAATCATGCAAATCCGCTGACGAAAACCTTTTCTCAGCAATTTGAGCGAACCGTACATAGTTCGGGTGTTCGACACTTGAGTGACTGGCTATGTGCCAAGTGGGAGATTGTTGGATAATATGACCCATAGCGTCACTATTTGTACAGATCATAGTGTTGTTGTACAAATTAACTATGTGACAAGGAAATTGCACTCTCATCATTTGTGATTAGATCACCTTAGATATATAAATGAAGAGAGGTCCATATGATTAGTTCCTGGATTGAGATGATATGAGACAGTATCAGTCCACGAAGGATTAATCATTAAATATCCCTAGCCGGAGTATTATCGAGACTGGACATCGATAATGCGGAATAGGCTAGTATTGCACTTGTGCGCGTTGTGAGGGCACAACGGCATAGTTCTCATATATTTGGGTATTGGATACTCATGCAAGTGCGATAGGAGGTTGTGTTTCACCGATGGTACGGGAAACAGCTTCGCTCTGGATAGACCCCTCGGAATCCCATTGGTATTATGACTATGTGTCTATGGGAGTCCGACATCAGGGTAGGTGTGTATGGTCTTAACCTGAGACTTGCACCGCTAATGCTTACGACAATCAATATACTTTAGTTGAGGTCGTCTAGGACTCTAACCGGTTCTGTGTACGCCAATGCTGGGTATATTGAAATCGTAGAGTATTGGGTGTGATGTCAAGACGGAAGTATCACTCCAGTCATAGTGGAGATGATGTCACGCAGGATACGGTATTAGTGCTCTTAAGTGCTGGCCGCCATCGGGATATTATGACAAGGTCATGTATATCCGATTATAGAGACTAGTTACCAGACATCCGACATGTGCTTCGGACGGGGCAGACACTTATCCAGCCCCAGCCCTAGCACGTGACTATCCGATACTGGGCCGATATACACAATACTTGGTATACTACGCTTGATACAGATCTTAAATATTCTTAGATGGATATGACCGGAGAATTGGGTAGACTTCGTGCTTTGCTAGAAGCCGATTGTGTCTCGTAAATCGGTAGAACGTAGTACTTGGTACGTACGTGATTCGGATACTCCGACGACCGTATTTGCTGCCGAATTATCCGGGGATCTCATGGGTCGCTTCCCAAAGATTCACCGATGACGTATGACTCGCACTTTTATTAATCTGGGATTAATATGATGAGAGAGAAAATTAATCTGGGATTAATTACAGAGATATTTTATCTGGGATAAAATATCAATTTAAAGAGAGAGAATGATTAATTTGAATTAATCGAGGAATTAATATATTTGATATATTAAACGAAATTGGATTTCGACGCGGAATTAAAATTAGATTTTAATTCGGGCGAGCGAATTAATTTAGAATTAATTCGTTAGCGACGTGAATAGTGATTTCGCTAGGCGTAATCATTTAATTACGACGCGACGGAAAATTCGTTAATTTAG
The DNA here is from genome assembly GCA_019454045.1 of Zanthoxylum bungeanum. NCBI lineage: Eukaryota > Viridiplantae > Streptophyta > Magnoliopsida > Sapindales > Rutaceae > Zanthoxylum > Zanthoxylum bungeanum. The sequence goes on along the minus strand of SKCR01004811.1, from coordinate 21,857 downwards.
AATTAGCGAATCCGAGCCCGAGATATTTACGAGCGCATTCGCATTTCGAATTCGAGCGCGGCTCGTCAAATCAAGCGTCAAATCGTTAGTCGCGTCAAGCGTCAAATCACTTGTCACTTTGAGTGATGTGACTTGACAAGATTGACTTGATGTGATTGAAGGATGTGGTTGTTGAGGGAATTAATGGTTTTATTTGTTTGACTTTTAAACCATTAAAGTAAAATGGATTTAATGATTTTTTAAAATCATTTTGTGTAATATATACACAATTCCTTTTACCAAAAACGATATACCCTTTTCCCTCCACTCTCTCTTCTTCTTCTTCCTCTCCTCACGCCATTTTCTGGTTTTAAAGAGACAGTGAACTGTCGAACAAAATGAAAAGAAAATGGAGGGAAGCAAGTGCGTTTTGTGGCAAAACAAGAGTGCTAGCACACTCTAAGATCAATGCGAAGGTGATAGGGAAGTCCCCCCATGAGCCGGGAACGTTTTGATGAAGCTTGGAGCTCGTTTTTGATGTTCAAAATGGCCAAAAACAGCAGCCCATTTCAGCCACTGTCACAGCAGTTCACGCCCAACAGTGAGCAGAATTTCAATTCGTTTTTGTTGCCAAATCGTCTCTCAACCGCTCGATGTAAGTATTCCGCACTTCCGTCGTGGTATTCACTTATGATTCATGCTTGAGTTTTGATCTTGGGACCTTTAAAAACTCCAACAAAACCAAGCCCACACCACCACTAGGCCCACACGCCCATATCACCTTAAAATACACCCAAATTAAATCAAATATTAATTAATTAAATATTAACTAAATAAAATATTAATTAAATTAAATAAAATATTAATTAAGTCATTTACCAAATTAAATAAAACATAAAATAAAGCCATGCCTAATTTAGATAAATCACAAATTGTAACTTCCTAATCCAAAATATTATATACTAAATTAAAGAAATATAATGCCTAATTAAAATCAATCACACAATCAAATATTCAACCTTCATAATTCACCCAAATTTGTCCCCCCAATCAATCAAATCCTTTCCTTGTTTGACACCAAATCCAATCTATTCCCTGTGAGACAATGGGAAGCCCTAGCCCTTTTCTATATAAACAACCCAAAGCCAAAGCCACCCTCATCTCCAATCTCTTCTCTGAATTCACGCATGCACAAAGCCAAAAACACTCACACTCCACGCCAATACCATACGCCTAGCCCGTCTCCATTCACACCATTAAAATCCATTCACAAAGCCACGCCTAGCCTGCCAACACGAATTGCACAAAGAATCCACTTCACAGCCTGTCCCTCACGTTGAAAGCACTTCACTTACCCTCAATCACCTTGGCCTCACGCTAAATCATCAACGCCCCTGCCCCTCTACTTGCCACGAAGCCTGCTTCATGTGTTGCTCAGCCACTGGCCCTTACCCTTCACGCTGCTTATTAACTCCCACATCGCCAAACAACATGCCACGCTTAGCCTACCTCCAACACGTACGTCTAGCCATTGATCACACAATCGTCCACCTTAACCTCAACCGACACAGCCCTAAGACTTAAAAGCACACCACGTACACGCCCCTGCCTCTTCCCCCAATCAACCGACACAGCCCTAAGACTCAACAAACACAAAATGCCCAGCCCACTGCCTATAACACCATCAAAACTTCACCAAATCAGTCCCTAAACTGTCCCAAAATTACCCCGAATTAACCCAAAACTGCCTAGTAAAACAGTCCAGAAACCACCCAAAACAGTCCATTGAAACGCCAAAACAGTGACATGAACAGTGACCAGAAAATACAGAAGAAACAGCAGTAAAACGGAGGTCAAACAGCAAGTAAAACAGTGAGCTAAGACGCTAAACCAGTGAACCGGAGAAGTTGAGGAGCTTTAACCCTTCCAATCTCCGTGAAACGCAAGTCCGAAAGTCGGCAAAAAAGGTTAGACCTGAGGGTTTTTTTCACACTTATTTTCAGTTTTATCTTTATTATTTATCGAGTTTTGTTCGCATGATTACTATGTTAAAATGCATGTTGTGGCCCTTGAGTAGATAAATATGCATGTATTACGAAATATTGTATGTTGTGGCCTTGGAATAAAATGAAAGATGTGTCAACTCTCGCGGTATATCGGATGGAAACCCGGACATAAATTTCATAGCCGATTCCGAATGGACGGTAGTATGATCTGTACTCCGGATATAACTACACGTACCGCTTGAGTAAACGGCGCATTCTTTTGTTTTATGTTGATTTGATTTATTTATTATTCGTCACTTGATTTCCGTATGTTATTTGTTTATGTAATGATGTGATTGAGCGCAGGTGCTAGTAAGTTGGATTAAAGGTCCTCTATTTTGAGGGGTTAAAATCCTTTACCACGATACTTTGCCACCGCCGTTGATGTATATTTGGTTGAACGTAAGATGTGTTCATTCGGGTATACGAAGTCCGATATTATTATCTTTATTGTTTATATGCATGATGTGATCGAGCGCATGGGCTTAGTAAGTTGGATTAAAGGTCCTCTATTTTGAGGGCTTAAAATCCTTTACCACGATGCTTTGCCACGCCGGTTGATGTATATTCGGTTGAACGTAAGATATGTTCAATCGGGTATACAAAATCCGATATCATTGTCTTCACTTTTTATATATGTATTGTGTTGATTGCTCATGGGCTTAGTAAGTGCGATTAAAGGTCCTCTATTTTGAGAGGTTAAAATCCTTTACCACGATGCTTTGCCGCGCTTTTTAGCCTGTTATTATTTGTTAGGTGTCATCTATTCATCCGTTCATGTATGTGTCATGTTGTTTACTGCATTTTGGAGGTCACTACTGTAACCCCCCCGTTTGAACGCGTTCCGGAACGCCGCACGAACGCATGTTTTCTGTCTGGTCCCGTTCGAACGCGTTATCAAACGCTATACGAACGCGAATCTTTTGTTTATCGTTCGAACGCGTATACGAACGCTGCACGAACGCGAATACACTGAATTGAGTCATTTTCATCACATGTCATGTATAATTGTTTCTTAGGGGTTTTCCCTTATATCATGTAATCAATCATATTATTTGTATCCCTGCGTCTATCTGTTTGATGTGTTCATAGGATGGTATTCAAGCATGATTAGGTCATTAGTATGTTACTTGGTTCTTAGGCATGATTTAGCCTATTTGGTTGTTTATTTTCAAGCATGATTAATCATTTTGTTTTGCGTTTGAAATTTGTATTATGTTTAGGTTGTTCTTTGTTTTCCGCATTATATGATCGAAGCATGTTCATGAGATTGCCGTGTGCTATTGCATGTTTGCCGTTGTGATAATTACTTTCATGCATGTGAACTTAGAAGCATAATTATCCTTGGAAATATGTTGCTTAGGCTTGGTTAGATTATTGCACAAATCATTTTATTACAAGTGGCATAAGTAAGGGAGCATTCCGAACCCAACGGTTTGAGGTCTTCCCTTGCGAGGGGTGAGTGCGGCCTTAAATCTTTATCCTGGTTCACACCGGTGGCGACTCCATTATTCTCTGGTTTAGTCCCCCGCGGGCTACTCCGTGCTCCCAAACGGGCCGCGAGCCCGGGACAACATACGTCGCCCAGTTTCTGTATCCCACAACAGGTCTTCCATTTGTTCTCGCAAGTCTTTGCAACCCGTTCGTCGGATGTCCTCTCTCAAATTATGATGTACACAATATGATGTTTTATTTCTCTTATCTGGGGGGAATCTCCTGAGGTTAGGTTCTATCGAGAGGCATTTTTTCTGGATCTCCATGACGATTTGTCCTAGTGGCTTGTTCAGAGGAATGTATGCTTCTTCCTCTGACTACATGGTTTACTTGGTTCGGGATTCCTCTTTCCTGGTTGTTCCGCGATATTGGCTTGAATTCATTGCGTCTCGGGGGCAGTTTTTTGAACTCCCTATCTGGCCGGCGGGGGGCCTCTGCCCTTATTGTCCTCTCTCTGATAGATGTCCATCTCCGGGAGATTTTCTCTTCATTCTCCAACAAAATGAACTTTCAGGCTATTTCCAGGGCGGTTGCATAATCCAGCGTATCTTGGATTCTTAGGTGAGTCCACAATTTTCCGACCCTTAAGGCCCCATTTAAACTTTCCAAGGCCTCGAGGGACTCATATCCCCCGACCTCGAGCACCATATTATGGTATCTTTCAATGAAAGCCTTCAGGGGCTCGTCACCTCTTTGATTCATGAGTCTTAACTCTCCAATTGTCTTTTTAGGAACGCAGGCCCCTTTGAAGTGCCGTACAAATGATTTTTTGAGTTGCGCAAAGTTGTTGATGCTCCCTAGGGCTAGACTTTTGTACCATAGAATGGCGGATCCGCCTAAGGTTAGAGGGAATACTTTGCAAACGGCATCCCCTACTACTCATTGGACTTCCATTAATAGGACAAAGCTTTCAATATGGGATTTTGGGTCAGTATGGCTCTTGTAGGGTGTCATGGAAGGCATGTTGAATCGCCTCAGGAATTTTGCCGACCTTATTTCTTCTGTGAGGGGAGATTCCTACTCATCGTCCCGGGCATCTCCTGTATCGGTCTTGAGGTTTACTCCCCACTTGGCCATCTCTTTCCTCAACCAAGACCTCATGTTGCTATCTGAGTTACCATGCCGCCTCCTGCGGCCTTCTTTGTGTCTATTTCCCCGGGTGTGGCGCTCCTCATGACTTGAGGTCTCTCTCGTTCAGCCTCGCCATACTTCATTTTTTCCCTTTGATGTTTCGGGGCTATCATAGGAGGAATCTGGCGGCTGTCTTCCCTATTCTTCTTCCACATGTCCTCCGTTTGCGAATCTTTTTCTACCACTACGGATTTTACCCCGTAGGGGCCCCTCCTTCTGGGTCTATCGTCTTCACTTGTATCTATAACATTTTTTCCTTCCGCCGTCTCACCTCTTCTCTGACTGGTTCCGGCTTCAATCTCTCGTTGTTCCTCCCTTTCATCATTTCTAGTCGGTCCATCATTGATTTTAGAAGGGCTTGGTTTTCCTCCCTTTCTTTCCTCATGTTTTCTTCTATCTTCTCTATCCATTCTGCTATTGGACTCCCCGACGACTGATAATTTCCACCTTCTGCCATTGTCTTAATACACGAGCTACTTTTTTGTTGGATCGCCCCACAGACGGCGCCAACTGTTGACGGCTGATTTTGGTCTCAGAGCAATATGGGAATATTACTCCCGAGACAATCCTCCCTTAATAGTGAATTTGTTCGGTTATGGGGGAATTGAAAGCAAACTTAGCAAAAGACAGATAAATACGCCAATCGACAAAGAGATTTAACGTGGTTCGGCTGGCTAGATCCAACCTACGTCCACGGACACAAACCGAATAATACTTTTTATTACTGAGATATGCTTTTCTGATATCTCTTGTGTTTTACAAGCTTGATCATAGTGATCTTGATTCTCATATCCCTTACGCACACTCTACCCTCCTATTTATAATAGTATAGAAATCAGATTCATTCTTTTACAAGGGTTCCCAGTCGAATCAACTTCCTTCTCCCATAAGGATTCCTAATTTAAAACAACCTTACTTCTTTCAACATATTAGGAACTGACTCATCATTTCTCCCCATGAAAGTAGGATAACTTGTCATCTTATCCGTAAGAATATGATGCCTTATCTTCCTGAGCACGTCTCACCATATGCTCGGTATTCATGAGGTCGGTCACAATGGTCATTTGAGCTGAGAATGCTGCTACCGATCTGATAATGTTCGGTAGTCCGAACCAAAGTGGTCGGTCACCCCTTAGGTGCTCGGTCTCTTACTGTTGGCTTTTATAACATAATGTGGTCGGGTCGGCCTTATTGATCTCGATCAAGAAGGGAATTACCTTTGTACCCCTGTTGTGCTGCCTAGATAACATAGTGCCTTGAAAATACCATCAACAAAAGTAACTGAAAATACTTTGTCTCTTCTAATCATTGAAGTGAGGTCTAGATATTTGTCATAGTGAGAGGCCATATTGAGATTAAAGAGTTGCTTGATTACTTCCTTACTTGTATTATCTGTATTTGAGTTGAACATGAGTGAAGATTGTAGGAGTGAAGCAGGATTTCCTGATGTGCTTACGACATCAGCGACCACGACACTGTTGAGCTCGCAGCTCGTAGAAAGTACTATTAGCCCATGTGGGACTAATCAGAGAATAAAGGAATCACCACCCAGTATAAGACATTGTGAATGATTTAAGGCAGTATTACACTCCTCGCAAGGTCGACCTTAAACTCGTTTGGGTTCAGAATTATCTTTCACTGATGTTAGTATAATATCAAGGTTCGAAAAAGAGATATTACCATGCCTTATAATGCAAATACCATGAAAAGTAGCACAAACATAACAAAATATAATATCCAAATAGCAGTATTATAACAATAAAAGAAACAACAAAATTAACTATGGCTGACCGGACATGGGAATGGCCAGCCAGATTTGTATTTTTAGGTGTATATCTGGCCGGACTTATTGGAAGTCTGGCCGGATATGCAGTGTAATCCAGAATCATAAAAACATGCAATGAATAAAATATAAGGAGCATAAAGGAAAGCATGCCAATAGAATAATATAAAATAAACAGTTCAAGTGTGTGCAAAATATCAGTAAAAAACATGTGCAAGACCAAACAAGATCAACAATCATTATTTCCTTGGTACGTGGAGTTGTATCTCAAGTACAGACCGAACTACTGTCCACTTAGATTCAGCTACGAAATTTACGTCTGGGTTTCCACCTATATGTTGGACAGTTATGACCCATAACATCACTATTTGTACAGATCATGGTGTTGTTGTGTAACATTAACTATGTGACAAAGGAATTGCTCTTTCATCATTTGTAATTAGATTACCAAGATGTATAAATGATGAAAGGTCCATATGATTAGTTCCGGATTGATAAGATATGAGACAGTATCAATCCATGAAGGTTTAATCATTAAATATCCCTAGTCGTAGTATTATCGAGACTGGACATCGATAATGCGGAATAGACTAGTATTGCACTTGTGCGTGTTATGAGAGCATACGACATAATTCTCATATATTTGGGTATATGATACTCATGCAAGTGTAATAGAAGTTGTGTTTACCGATGGTACGGAAACAGCTTCGCTCTGGATAGACCCCTCGGAATTCCATTGGTAGTATGACTATATGTCTATGGAAGTCCGAATCAGGGTAGGTGTATTTGGTCTTCACCTGAGACTTGCACCGCTAATACTTGCGACAATCAATGTACTTTGGTTTTGGTCATCCAGGGCTTTAACCGGTTCTGTGTACGCCTTTTCTGGGTATATTGAGAATCGTAGTGTATTGGGTGTGATGTTGAGATGGAAGTATCACTCCAGTCATAGTGGAGATGATGATCACGTAGGATACGAAACTCGTTATCTTATATGCTACAGCTATCGGGATATTATAACTAGGTCATGTTTATCCGATTATAGAGACTAGTTACCAGAGATCCGATATGTGCTTCGTACGGGGCAGACACATTTCCAGCCCCAGGCCTTGCACGTGACATCTGATACTGGATCGATATACGCAATACTATGTATACTACGCCTGATATAGATTACTTATTCCAGTAAGAATATTTCTGGAGAATTGGGTAGGCACGGTGCTTTGCTAGAAGCCAACCATGTCTTGTAAATCGGTAAAAACGTAGTACTAGGTACTTACATGTTCGGATAGTCCGACGACCGGATTTACTGCCAACATATCCGGGGATCTCATGGGTCGCTTCCCGAAGATTCACCGATGACGTATGACTCGCACTTTATTAATCTAGGATTAATAAGATAGAGAAAAAAAATTAATCTGGGATTAATTACGGAGATATTTTATCTGGGATAAAATATTATTTAAAGAGAAAGAACGGTTAATTTGGAATTAATCGATAAAATAATATATTCGATATATTATACGAAATTGGATTTCGACACGGAATTGAAATTAGATTTTAATTCGGGCGAACAAGTTAATTTAGAATTAATTCGTTAGCGATGTGAATAGTAATTTTACTAGGCATAATTATTTAATTACGTCGCAACGGAAAAATTCGTTAATTTGGAATTAGCGAACCCGAGCCCGGGAGTGTTTGCGGGCGCACTCGCATTGCGAATTAAAGTGCGGCCCACAAGTCACATAAAGCGTCAAATCATTAGTCACTTTGATTGATGTGATGTCTAGTCACTTTGAGTGATTTGACAACTTGTCATGAGTGATTGATGGTGGTGGTTGGATGAATTAAAAGCCATTTACCATTTATTTGATTTTTTGGTGTTTGACTTTTGATTTAGTGTATTAGTTACACAATCCTCACAACCTAACAAAACAACACACTCTCTCCACTCTTCTCTCCTCTCTCACGCCCAATGGGCTTTTCTTCTTCTAATTTTTCTGCAAAATGCCGAGAATAGAGAAGAAACATTAGGAAGTTTTGCGGTAAAATTTCCGGAGTGCTAGCACGCTTTAAGGGTCTTTTCGAAGGTGATAGGGAAACCGACTTGTGAGCTTGGAATCACAACACAAAGCTTGGAGCTTGGAGGACCAAGATGACCGAAAATTTTGGAGGACATAATATGCCCATTGCCGAGAGCTTCTAGGAGGAGCACAAGGATTTTGTTCGTCGCATCGCACAACCGATCAATGTGAGTATGATTCCGACATATTTCATTGTAGTATTCACATATGTTTGATGCTTGATTTGATCCCGGGGGACCTTAGAGAAACCCAACACTATATACCATAGAAAAACATGCTGCCAAATGTAGCCTATGTACAGCCGGAGTTAATATATGACTAGTGTATGTCCAAGCCGATATGGAGGTGTCTCCAGTCGAAGGTGATTGATAGTCTGGTCGGGCATAAGGTTTATACTTGTCCGGATGTAGATGGTTTCTCTCCAGAATTCAAACATTACAATCTTCCTTAACTCTCATATAGTGCCCTTATATGAGACTCATAATCGAGCCATGAAAATGAAATGTCTACAGTCGTCCCCACTTTAGTAGGCTTATGTAGTGTGTGAAAGAGACATACTTATCAAAGTTATGCATGCATTTCACTTACCCGACTCGTCTGGCATCGCTAGACTTACCTACTTATGTCACGTAGGCCCTTGAGCCTTTCGATGCCTCATATGGTGTTGAGATGCTCTGATTTTACCAGGCTTCATTCCTAGCTCTAATAGATAAGGGACCATCGAGCCGTCCAATATTTCTATCATTGTTGAGATGCTTCAATCTCGCCAAACTTCATTCACAGCTCTAACATGTAATATGCTGGGATTTATGCCCTAGAGCTTTATGTGTTTTAAACGGAATTATTTATTGAATATAACATGTTGTATTCATCTATCAAAAGTTGTTTGATTTAAATCGCATATTATAAATTATCTTGTTTTTCCTTAATTACTAATGTACCTTCAGACTTAGTGTATAAGTAGTATACACAAAAGGATTTGAGTCTGAAGTTAGTATTCTAATATAGTCCATAGAGAGCAAACGAAGTGGTAACTTTGTTTGTGGTTTATCTATAGTTGCGGTCCATTCTATATATTGATATGATGACTTTGTTCCGGTATCATTCATGTAGTGACATGGAATGAAGGCACATTGATCCGGGATCATTCATGTAGTGACATAGGAATGAAGGCACCTTGTATAATGTGATCATATAGGATTGGGACCAGATAAATATGAATATCTTTTTAATATCCATTAATCATAGAAATTTATTTTATCTACTAGATGGTCATTTATGGATTGATCTTAATTCTGATTGTGCTACGAACTCCTGTATGTCGGGCTATGTCTTTGATTTACTATGGTGAGGTTGGAAAAAGCATTCTTGGCCAATAACTACATCTTTTGGGGATATGATTTGGTGTGTAGCTAGGAACGTTTTACATAGACATGGAATTCACTCTTTCTAACGAGAAACAGAAGAGTATCTTGTTTAAGAGCTGATTCGGTACTTGAACAAAGAGCGCTCATCTTTCTATTGAGAAAAGAAAGAATTATATTCATAACAGTTATGAATAAATTATTCATTAGAGAATCATTGGTACTTAATGTTAAATAATTAGAGGGGTTTAACGGACCTATGACCCAGCTCTAATTATGAGATATTCGTGAAAAGCCAATCTGTATGTAATAACTATATCGATGGACGACCGAATATGTTCAACTTATTATTATTTCCATCTACGGCAACGATAGTACAACTTCGAGTTTTTAGTGGAATAACACGAAGTTAATCATTCAGAATATTTAGTTAATGAGATTAATTGAAATTTCGAGATTATTGGAGCTCGGAACCGTAGGTCCATTTGGTCCCCGTACTAGCTCGATTAACTATAACAAACCTAATATAATTGGATTGTCTAATTATATACTCACATAATATTTTTATATTATTAATGGGATTAATAATATAATTTGTCACAAATGAAAACTATGTTAAAATAGTTTAACTTAATGTTTTCTAGAATTCTTTGATTATGAGATAATCAAATCATGATTATAAGATAATCAAATTACTAATAATTATTAGATAATTATTACATCATAAATGATATCATTACATCATTATTATGATAATGATAAATGAGCCATCATGGAGACAAGAACACATGGCCTTCTATGCTCTCCAAATGTTTAAGTCCAATGTTGTATGACCTATTGCCTTTGCTTTGTCATTTGCTATTTGTTGCTTTGCTTCTGTGCTTTTGTAAGAAGATCAACTTAAGTGTGTTTGCCATTACTAGAAAAACACATGAAGATCATTGACAAGAGTAGTTGGCTTTGGTGGAATCTTTTCTTTACCATTTTCACTCAATTGTTGAGTGTGTTTGCCAATACTAAGAAATATTTTGTAGCTTGGAGACAAGAGTAGTTGACTTTGAGAGAATATAATCTCTACACTTTGGAAGAGAGAAAATAATGCATTATTCACACAAGTGCATGTAAGAGAGAGCTCTAGCAAAAACACAAGTGTTGTGAGAGAGTTTGAGAGAGTTCAAAATCTAGAATTTTTGTTTGATCAATAGTTGAGTGAAAATAAAATTTTTCTCAAGTGTTGAGAAGTAAGAAAACTTACTCAGATGTTGAGAGAAAGTTTCTAAAATCCAAATATAAATTGTGATAATTTTTTTTCTCTAAAAAGATTATAGTTTAATCCTTGTGAGTGAAGTCTACTCTTCGGCTTGTTGGTTTCGAGTCATAGTTCGGAAGATCGGGTGGTTGATCCTAGCATCAGATAGTAAAAGAAAAACATCTACAACAACAAAGCTTGTTCACTGCAAGGAGTCTAATTCAGTAGCCATTCAGTTTCAACAAAAGAGAAGGCGAACTTTTTTTTAAGGTCTATCCGGGTGCCAACAACCGCTTCCGTTGCATTTTCGGGAAAGTCATTTCCTTCAATTGGCATCAAGAGCTAAGGTTGAAAATTGTTCTTAACCCTTCTATTTTAATATTTCAGTTTTATGGTTCATATGAGATATAAATCATAGTATGTATGTTGTGATGTATGCACAATTTAGATTCATGAGATGAATGGTTTTTATGTTCATGAGATGAATGTTTTGATTACGTGATGAATGTGTTGCGTTGGTAGTTAATTTTCCGGCTCTTGTCTTTAGTATTGTGAATTTAAGGCCATAAGGTCATATTCTTTCAAAGTGTTGTAAAGTTCATTTCTTTGTAATAAGTTCATTTGTAACCCTATTAATATGGAGGAGTCGATGTCGCGGAGGACCTATCACAAGCCGATTCCGAAAAGAATAACTTAAAACACACCATGAAGCAAGACTTGAAGATCAAGGAATGCCTTGGATGATTACTTGTACAGATTAGATTAGTTTAGAAAAATAAGAGCCTGGTCAACGCAATTCGTGAATGTATGTTTTCGGCCGTTCCAGTCCCTGGAAAGCAGGTTGTGTCGTGACACAACCCTTTCCGCGTCACGACGCGAAGATTATAGTAAGCTATTACCTGACCTGAACATCACCACGTTGCAACACAGACCAATTGGCATCGCGACGCGAAACAGACCTAACATTTTAATACTATCTATTTCATTGCATGTCGTGACGCCCAATTTGGGAGTCGCAACGCACAGCCTGGGCATGATAATGTATTTAAATTATTGAATAACATATCATATAGCCTAGGGTGCCTACTCTTTCATCTTCATATGCCATAACATTTATAGATGCATGATATTCTAAGTCATAAAATAGATTTTTTTATGTAAGTTAAAAGTTAAAATAGAATATGCATGCATGAACAACTAGTTAATAAGATTAATTGGTTTTGTGGTTAAAAAATTGAGAACATAAATCTTAGACTTTGAATTCTAAAATTTTGAAACCACCTATTGAACTAATTACTTAAAATTTAAAAGAAATTAGGTCACTATAGCCAGTTGATTAAAATTTTAATTAAGTAAAATTGATTAGTCGAGACTAATTGGTGTTAGTGAATAATATTTTTTAAAATTGGTTAGATCATTAATACTCATCTAGTATTAATTAGGTTTATGGTTTAGCCATACATAATCTAAATAGATTAGATACTAGTGTAATAGAAACCTTGTTTTCAAAATAGTGGGTGGGGAGTGATATACCACACTATATCCCATGATCTCCGTCGTTATCCAAAATCATGAGACTCAAAAGGCGCCTCGAGATGGCTTTGCTTTCGTCCCCCTACAGATGGTGTCTATTTTGGGTCAATACCAAGTTTGGATTCCGAGAGGATAGGAACTCTAGATGTATTTGGTGATTTGACCTATCCTACGACGACACTTCACTAGCTAAGTCCGAGGGTTCCGAAACAACGGGTTAGACTCACAAAGGAATGATTAAATTATTAATCAATTTATTGGTTAAATGTTAATCAATAATCCTTGATCAAATAAAACAGTGGTTGATTAATATAGGAATAAAAAAGTTATGTCCAGATATATTAATCAATTGAGTGGTCTCAATCTATCATGAAAATACTTGACCTACCATACGTCGGTACTTATTTACGGAATGATAGATCATTGTGGCATAGTAATTCTTTTGGTTTCTACTTCATTATACATGCATCATGCATCATGTTTAATTTTATGCCTAAAATGTTTGATGATTTTGATATGCAATGAATGGATGTTGAATGAATGTTTATTTATTTATTTCAGAAAATAGCTATGACATCTTCTGTCATTGCAATTCTCAAACAAGATAAATTAATCAGGGAAAACTATATAAAATGGAAAAGTGACATGAACGCTATATTGGTCTATGAAGACCTCAAATTTGTCCTAATAGAGGAATGTCCTCCTGAACCAGCTGCAAATGCTCCCAAAGCAATTCGTGATGCCTATAACCAATGGATAAAAGCCGATGAAAAAGCTCATAGCTATTTGATAGCAAGTATGTCTGAGGTTCTTGCTGCATAGCATGAGCCTATGGCGACAACATATGAGATTATGCAGTCATTAGAAGACATGTTTGGGCAGCCTTCGGATCAGAAACAACATGAGGCTATTGCCTCATTGTTAACTGCAAGGATGAAGGAAAGAGCATCAGTCTGAGAGCATGTCTTGAAGATGATGTCTCATCTCAACATGTCCGAAGCCCATAGTGCTCGTATTAATGAGCAAATCAAGGTGACAATGATCATGGAAACACTTCTGAAGAGTTTCATGCAGTTTAAAAGTAATTGTTCTATGAATAAGTTATCTTTTACTTTGAAAGAACTGCTAAGTGAGCTCACTAGTTACGAGTCCATGATGCTTGGACCTCATAAACGAATACCGAGGTAAAGGTTGTCGAATCTTCTAGATCATTTAAGAACAAAAGGAAAGGCACTGGGAAGGCTAAGGCAAAACCAATAAAGAAAAAGAACAGAAAGAGCTCCAAATGTGCCAAGCCCAAATGAAACTGTTTCCACTGTAAAAAGGGTAATTTGGTACTTAAGCAGTCAAGGCCGTCGACAACAGACCCAAGAGGAAAGTTCAAACCCAACTGGGAAGGACCCTACATAGTCTAGAAAGTAATGGGAAATGGGGTAGTGAGACTGTCAGACTTAGAAGGGAACGAGTTCACTGAGCCGATCAACGTGGACAAATCGAAGGAATATTTTGCCTGAGGAAGAGAGGACCGAATAGTCACCAAGGGAATTGGCGGAAAGACCTAACCCAACGGGATAGGAAATTCATCCATGCATGCATGCATACACGTAACACACTTACATTCTTTTTGTGTTTTGTTTTCTTTTTATTCACAGGTTTCAACGGAGAAAAAGAGAAAGCGGCAAATGTAAGCCAATCAGAACACAATAATACAGTGTCATCAGTTTTAGGGATGAATCATGGGGTTGAGGCCCACATCGGTCTCAGGAATGAATTAGAATTAGAATCAGTATCAGCTTTGGGAAGGAATTCCAGGGTTGAGGCCCATATCAGTGTCAGTTTTGGGGATAAATCCCAGGGTTGAGGCCCATATCAGCATAAGTTTCAAGAATAGATCCCAGGGGGCGAAGCCCACATATCAGCGGTTGAAAGGAAGAATTCCATGGAGTGGGTGAAAAAAAATAGAGAGAGAGAAGAAGAGAAGTCGTTGCTGGTTAGGCATATGTCCGGTGATGACATTGTCTACTGTAGGAGAAACGTTAGAAACGATAGTGCGAGATGTGCTCTCATCCGATATTCTGAATAGTTGATCTCAGCTAGACTCGCGAGCACTTGATCACGGGATCTTAGTGGTGGAAGCCTGAGTAGTCGGCAAGATGACTAGTTGAAGAGATGATGGATTAGTGAATGACCGTTTGCCTAGATGTCCATCCTGGTTTACTTATGCTATGATATATGATATGGTTGGAAACAAAGAAAAAAGTCTCTGAAAGAAAAGAAAAAAAAATAGACCGCCCATAAGCGATAAGCGTGAAGCTACCCATGGACGAGTATTAGGACCACCATGAGGAGAAATGCTACCTTAAAGGGTAGGTGTGTCGAAAAAAGAGAAAGATACAAGAGAAAAAAGAAGAAAACCGTATCATGTTGAGTATGAGGAAGTAATCATAGAGTGTGATCAAGACATCTAGGTTGGTTAGACCCACTGATCCGATTCTCCGAGACAAAATCATCGAGTTGGCTTACTTAAGGATTAAGCTGCGAAAGAGCCTTGACACACACACACTAGGAGTCTAGTTCAGACCAATCATTCAGACGAGCGGATCTAAGTGTATTAAGTACTTTGAAGGTTCTCTGGTTTTGACGCAAAACATCCGTTGAGGAGGAAAATATTTTAGCTATCAGGATTATCTCGTGAGAGGCAGTACGGTATGTTGGAACGAACTATCACATCATTAGTATCAGTCTTGGGATGAGTCCTAGGGTCGTGACCCACATCATTAGCAGTTTTGGGATGCGTCCCAGGGTCGATGACCACACATCAGTAGCAATTTTGGGATGCGTCCCAAGGTCGTGGCCCATACATATCATCAGTAATTTTAGGGATGAGTCCCGGGTCGAGGCCCACATTAGTATCAGCTTGGGGGTGAGGCCCACATCAGTATCAGCTTGGGGGTGAGGCCCACATCAGCATCAGTTTAGGGGCGAGGCCCACATCAGTATCAGTTTGGGGGCGAGCCCACATCAGTATCAGTTTGGGGATGAGTCCCAAGGCCGAGACCCACATCAGTAGCAGTTTTGGGATGCGTCCTAGGGTCGAGGCCCACACATCAGTAGCAATTTTAGGATGCGTCCCAAGGTCGAAGCCCACACATATCATCAGTAATTTTGGGGAGGAGTCCCAGGGTCGAGGCCCAAATCAGTATCAGCTTGGGGGCGAGGCCCACATCAACATCATTTTAGGGGCGAGGCCCACATCGGTATCGGTTTGGGGGTGAGCCCATATCAGTATCAGTTTGGGGATGAGTCCCAGAGCCGAGGCCCACATCAGTATCAGTTTGGGGATGAGTCCCTGGGTCGAGGCCCACACATCAGTAGCAGTTATTGGAATGTGTCCCAGGGTCGAGGCCCACACATATCATCAGAAAATTTGGGGATGAGTCCCAGGGTCGAGGCCCACATCAGTATCAACTTGGGGGCGAGGCCCACATCAGCATCAGTTTAGGGGCGAGGCGCACATCAGTATCGGTTTGGGGGCGAGCCCACATCAGTATCAGTTTGGGGATGAGTTCTAGGGCCAAGTCCCACATCAGTATCAGTTTGGGGATGAGTCCCAAGGTCGAGGCCCACACATCAGTAGCAGTTTTGGGATGCGTCCCAGAGTCGAAGCCCACACATATCATCAGTATTTTGGGGATGAGTCCCAGGGTCGAGACCCACATCAGTATAAGATTGGGGGCGAGGCCCATGTCCGTATCAGTTTGGGGGCGAGGCCCACATCAGTGTCAGTTTAGGGGTGAGGCCCACATCAGTATCAGTTTGGGGGCGAGGCCCACATCAGTATCAGCTTGGGGGCGAGGCCCAACATCAGTATCAGCATCAGTTTTGGGGATGAGTCCCTGGGGCGGGGCCCATATCAGCATTATCAGTATCATTTTTGGGGATCAGTCCGGGGGCGAGGCCCATATCAGCATTTTCAGTATCAGTTTTGGGGATTAGTCCCGGAGCGAGGCCCACGTCAGCATTGTCAATATCAGTTTTGGGGATGAGTCCCGGTAGTGAGGCCCACATCAGCAGTATTAGTATCAGTTTTGGAGATAAGTCTCAGGTTGAGGTCCACATCCACATCAGCAGTTTCAGTATCAGTTTTGGAGAAGAGTCTCAGGGTTGAGGCCCACATCCACATCAGCATCAGCATCAGCAGTTTTGGGGATGCGTCCTAGGGTCGTGACCCACATCATCATCAGTTTTGGGGATGATTCCCAGGGTCGTGACCCACGTCATCAGCAGTTTTGGGGATGCGTCCCAGGGTTGTGACCCACATCATCAGCAGTTTTGGGGATCCGTCCCAGGGTCATGACCCACATCATCATCAGTTTTGGGGATGAGTCCAAGGGTCGTGACCCACGTCATCAGCAGTTTTGGGGAGGCATCCCAGGGTCGTGACCCACGTCATCAGCAGTTTTGGGGATGAGTCCCAGGGTCGTGATCCACATCATCAGCAGTTTTGGGGATGCGTCCCAGGGTTGTGACCCACATCATCAGCAGTTTTGGGGATGCGTCCCAAGGTCATGACCCACATTGTCAACGTTATCGGGATGCGTCCTAGGGTCGAGGCCCCCGTTGTCGGTTGTAGTTATCGGGATGCGTCCTAGGGTCGTTGGCCCCCTGCATCATCAATTTTGGGGATGCGTCCCAGGGTTGTGACCCAC
This sequence comes from Zanthoxylum bungeanum, assembly GCA_019454045.1. Classification (NCBI taxonomy): domain Eukaryota; kingdom Viridiplantae; phylum Streptophyta; class Magnoliopsida; order Sapindales; family Rutaceae; genus Zanthoxylum; species Zanthoxylum bungeanum. The sequence continues at coordinate 4,486 of SKCR01004811.1, read as the reverse complement.
ATTGTCAACGTTATCGGGATGCATCCCAGGGTCGAGGCCCCCGTTGTCAGTTGCAGTTATCAGGATGCATCCCAGGTCGTTGGCCCCCTAACATAATCAGTTTTGGGGATGCGTCTCAGGGTCGTGACTCTGTCAGCGGTATTGGGATGCGTCCTAGGGTCGAGGCCCCCGTTGTCGGTTGTAGTTATTGAGATGCGTCCCAGGATCGCGGTCCACTGCGTCATCAACTCATCTCGAAGCCAGTAGACAAGTCAGGTGGCAGCTGGCGAGCCAGGTAAGTAAAATGCATTGCACAACTTTGATAAGATTGTCATTGTCACACACTGCACAAGTCCTATCAAAGTGGGGGCGACTGTAGGCACTGTATTTTTGCATGTAAGTCCCTATGATGAGTCTCATTTAGAGGCACTACCTTTTAAGTGGCGGAAGTCGCGGGAAACGTACGTCGGAAGGGAAAAGTCAGAAATCAGTATTTTGTTGGATTTTATTCGCTTGTTTAGCTTCGGGTTCGCTTTTTGGACCTCTGTTTTAAAACATATTCTTAGCCCAAACCCCCGCAAGACACACACCAAGCCCATCTCACCCAAGCCCAATCAAAGAAATAATTAAAACATATTTACAAAAATTAAATTAAAACAATTAAATTGAAATTAAATTAAATCTCATTCCAAAATTAAATAAATCACCTTCCTAATTACCAAAGATTTAAATTAAATAAATCACTCACCAAATTTAAATATATTCCCCTACCAAAATTACATATTGTTTCCCTTTATAAACTAATCCCCATTTAATTGATTTCTTTCCTTTTCAAAAAACTCATGCACAACCCTAACCCTAATACATCACTATAAAAATAACACAAAACCCTAAACTCCTCTAGCTAATGTTCACGGCAATTCACAAACAAATATAAAGCCAACAAACCTTATTCTTATTCTCTCTCTTCCACACAACTCTCTGCCCTAAACTGCTCGCTCCTCACTCCATTTCATCACCCTCACACTCACGGCCTGCTCCTCCCTGCTCTCTCCCTCAACCAGCTGAACAAACAAAGCAAAACCTCATTCACGCCCAGCCATGTGAACCATGCAGCTCAAAAGTCAACCTCATCACTTGCCAAATTTTTGGGTTTCTACTATAGTCCTGGGATCGATTTCAAGCAAGAAACACATATGAATACTCAACGAAGAATGGCAGAATACTTACATTGATCAGTTGTGCGATGCTACGAACAAAAAAAAAATCTTTACTTCCTCCAAGGTGCTCACGACAGTAGGCTTTTTGTGCTCCTCCAAATTCGGTCATCCCTCCATTGGTGCTCCAAGCTTTTGCAAATGGTGATTCCATGCTAATGAAATTAGTTCCCTATCACCTTAGGATGACTCCTTTGTGTGCTAGCACTCTTGATTTTGCAACAAAATCATGAAGAAAGTTGAACCCTAGGCTCACGGTTTCTTGAGAGGAAAAAGGCTCCATGGCCGATTGTGGGAGAAGAAAAGAGAGAGAGAAGAAAGTCAAGTGTTGTAAATTTGGTTTTCCAAAAACCTAATATTAATATCCATCTAATTTTGGTATTTGTTTTTCCAAAAAATAAAAGCAAAAAGGGAGGGAAATTTGGCATTAAATGCCTACAACAACTTACATCACTCATGAATAGTGACTGGTTGTCTATCACTCAAAGTGACAAGACATCCATCACTTGATTGACTAGTGATTTGACGCTAGATGTGACTTGTGGGCTGCACTTGAATTCCAAATGCGAGTGCACCCGCAAACACTCCCGGGCTCGGGTTCGTTAATTCCAAATTAACGAATTTTCCGTTGCGACGTAATTAAATCTAATTTAATTAAATAATTATGCCTAGCAAAATTACTATTCACATCGCTAGCGAATTAATGCTAAATTAACTCGTTCGCCCGAATCAAAATCTAATTTTAATTCCGCGTCGAAATCCAATTTCGTATAATATATCGAATATATTATTTTATCGATTAATTCCAAATTAATCGTTCTCTCTCTTTAATTAATATTTTATCCCAGATAAAATATCTCTGTAATTAATCCCAGATTAATTTTCTCTCTCATCTAATTAATCCCAGATTAATAAAGTGCGAGTCATACGTCATCGGTTAATCTTCGGGAAGCGACCCATGAGATCCCCGGATATGTTGGCCGTAATTTCGGTCATCGGACTATCCGAACACGTAAGTACCTAGTACTACGTTTTTACCAATTTACAAGACATGGTTGGCTTCTAGCAAAGCACCATGCCTACCCAATTCTCCAGAAATATTCTTACTCGAATATGTGATCTATATCAGGCGTAGTATACGTAGTATTACGTATTTCGATCTATTATCGGATGTCACGTACTAGGCCTGGGGCTGGAATTGTGTCTGCCCCGTACGAAACACATATCAGATCTCTGGTAACTAGTCTCTATGATCGGATAATCATGACCTAGTCATCTTATCCCGATGACTGCACTACATAAGAGAACCAATTCCGTATCCTAGATGATCATCATCTGCACTATGACTGGAGTGATACTTCCATCTCGACATCACACCCAATACACTACGATTCTCAATATACCCAGAAGAGGCGTACACAGAACCTGTTAAAGCCCTGGATGACCAAAACAAAAGTACATTGATTGTCGCAAGTATTAGCGGTGTAAGTTTCAGGTTAAGACCAAATACACCTACCCTGATTCGGACTTCCATAGACACATAGTCATACTACCAATGGAATTTCAAGGGGTCTATCCAGAGCGAATCTGTTTCCGTACCATCGGTAAACACAACCTTCTATTACACTTGCATTAGTATCCTATACCCAAATATATGAGAACTATGCCGTTATGCTCCCACAACGCGCACAAGTGTAATACTAGTTTATTCCGCATTATCGATGTCCAATCTCGATAATACTACGACTAGGGATATTTAATGATTAAACCTTCGTGGATTGATACTGTCTCATATCATCTCAATCCGGAACTAATCATATGAACCTTTCATCATTTATACATCTTGGTAATCTAATTACAAATGATGAAAGAGCAATTTCCTTTGTCACATAGTTAATTTGTACAACAACACCATGATTTGTACAAATAGTGATGCTATGGGTCATAACTATCCAAAAATCTCTCACTTGGCCTATATCCAATCACTCAAGTGTCCTACACCCGAACTATGTACGGTTCGCTCAAACTTCTACTAAGAAGGCTTTCGTCAGCGGATTTACAAGGTTATCATCTGATGCGATTTATTCGATCATCACATCGCCACGATGTATGATCCGAATGAATCAGATGGATATTTGAAGTATATATCTGGATCATTGATGAGACCATTAATTCTTTAGCCTATGCTGAAGCCTAGCTCAGCTGCTAACAGAACTACTCCTAATCTGATTAGGATTATCATCGACCCAAAAGGCTTCTATTGCTGCCTCAGCTACATCAATAATCCACTTTAGTTGTTTATTCGGTAACAGTATCTTGCTAGGAATATTTCCAGCTCACTGTTCCGTTATTCAAACTGTATAGTACCGTTGTTACGACTTATAAACATTTTATCGGTTAGGAAACTTGCAACAGTGAACCCAGTCACTTCAAGTTCTCCTTCTCCATAGTTTAAGACAGCATCCTTAGTTCATCTAAGATACTCAGGAGGTTCTTAACATCAATCCAATGACTATCACTTGGATTGGCCCGATTTTGACTTCATATGCTCAAAGCATATGAGACACCAGGTCGCGTACATTTATTCAATGTACGCTTCTCAGAGAGTATTAACAACTTTAAATCTATCCAGTAGATCTTTATTCCAGAATAAAGGTTGTTTCTCCCAAGAATTCTACGGAGAATTTTCATGAAAGCTAAGCTTTCACCGATTGTTATATGGGAATATCATTTCCAAGAAATGACATGTCATCATTATTTAGGACATCACTGTCAGTGCGCTCCCACTAACCTTCTTATATACACAAGAATCATTTCGTTTTGAATTAAATCATAAACCATTATGATTACATCAAAATGATAGTTCCAAGAACGCAATGCTTGCTTCAATCCATCATGGATCGAATTAACTTGCAAACCTCGTTTTGCTCATTTTGGTACGACCAAAACCGTCAAAATGTTGTAAACATCCTCCAAAGGTTCCGTTAAGGAAAGCGGTTTTGGCATTCAGTGCCATATTTCATGAATAAACATGCAGCATTAGCAAGTATTATCCAAATGGATTTAAAATGGCAACGGTTAAAAGTTTCATCGTAATCGACACAATGTTGATGATAACGATTCCCTTTCACTACAAGCCTAGCTTAGTACGTTGGTATGTTGCCTTCATGTAGTCTTCCTTGAAGACTTTGTTGGATAATATGACCCATAGCGTCACTATTTGCACAGATCATTGTGTTGTTGTAGCAAATTAACTATGTAATAAGGAAATTGCACTCTCATCGTTTGTG
>SKCR01004810.1:0-26004 GCA_019454045.1 Zanthoxylum bungeanum | reverse complement strand
AATTCAGGGAACAAGACCATCAACTCAAATCGAGAACAAGACCCATGGGAACAAGACCCACAATTCAGGGAACAAGACCCTCAACACAAATCTGGAACAAGACCCACGGGAACAAGACCCACAAATCGGGAACAAGACCCTCAACTCAAGTCGGGAACAAGACCCTTATCTCAACTGAGTAACTGTTCAGGAATGGACCACCTCACAGTAACGGTTCGGAAATGGACCAAAATCACATCAGACGTCGAAAATGGCACTCCTAAAATGGAACACAATTCGGAAACGGACCACTATCATGTCAGACGTCGAAAATGGCACTCCGAAAATGGAGCACGGTTCGGAAATGGACCAATATTACATCAGCGACGCCTCAAAATGAGGTTTAGCATGTCGAAAATGGCGCTCCAAAAATGGAGCACAGTTCGAAAAATGAACCACCATCACATTAGCGACGCCTCAAAATGAGGTTTAGCACGCCGAAAATGGCGCTCCGAAAATGGAGCACGGTTCGGAAATGGACCACAATCTCAACTCAGTAACGGTTCGGAAATGGACCAATTCTCATCAGTTCAGTTCGGTAGTGATTCCTAGAGATCACAGCATCTTGCAGGGATGAACTTCGAGGTCGCAGCACCTCAACACCAGATCAACTTAGTTCGAAGCAACATGCAAGTCAAGCGGCACCTGGCGAGCCAGGTAAGTAAAAATGCATTGCATAACTTTGATAGGATTGTCATCGTCACACACTGCACAAGTCCCATCAAAGTGGGGGCGACTGTAGGCACTGTATTTTTGCATATAAGTCCCAATGATGAGTCTCGTACGGAGGCACTACTCTTTAAGTTGTGGAAGTCGCGGGAAACGGACGTCGGAAGGGAAATTCAGAAATCAATACCTTGTTGGACTCAATTCATTTGCTTAGCTTCGGGTTTGCTCATTGAACCTCTGTTTCAGAACTTATCCTTGGCCCAAACCCCCCCCCCCCCCCCGCAATCCACACCAATCCCACCAAAACAACCAACCACACGCCCATAAAGCCTCCAAGCCCATTAAATCACATCCAAAAATATTCAAACACATTAAACACATGTTAAAATCTAAATAAATCACCTTCCCGAATTAAAGAAATCTAAATAAATCACCTTCCCGAACTAAATGAAATCAAATCAAATCTCATAAATCACATTCCTAATTAAATTATATCACATGCCTAAACTAAATCAAATCCCACAAATTACCTCCCTAAATTAGATAGATTTTTCCTTACGATACACTAATTAGAGATATCCCCATAATTACACAATATTCTTTCCCTTCCCGTACAGGGATAATCTCAACCCTCTCCTATAAAAATGACCTTAAACCAAGCCCTTTTTCCCTCCTAGAGAGCTGATCACGGCTGAACCAAAAAACAAACACAAAAAACCCTAATCCTCTCTCTAGCACACTCTCTCTCTCGCCTCTCTAAAAACCAACATCAAAGAAACCCTAAAACACTTATCTCTTCCTTAATCCCTCTCTCTCTCTCTCGGCCAGTGAATAAACAAAAACAAAAAGACACAAAAAACCTAATACTCATGTTTCCCCATTCACCCTCTCCCCACTCTCTGATCTCTCACGGCTAACCCTTCAACCAAGCTGACACAAAAAAGCCACACCACAGACACTCGGTAGGACAATAACGCACACGGCAATAAAGGCCCCGCACTCTCGGCTCCAAGAAACCAACGTGAAACAGCTCAAAAATAACCCCTCACCGACAAACCCTAGCAGCCCTTCGACCCAGCCAACAAACTGCCAGCCACGCATCCACCGACTCTACAAACGACCACTCTCATACACTCCACAAACGACGAGAGCACACCTCATTCACTGCCCTGCAAGCCGCTCAATATCAACAAATCAAGGCACTGCCACGCCACTTCACAAACAAAACCACACATGCACCTAAGGTTAAACTGCTCTCTCTTTCTCACGTAAACACGTCCCTTAATCCAGGCACACATTCGTCGACTAAAAACAAATCACAAGCCCCTCCATAAACAAACCGACACACACTGTCCACTCACATACGCACACACATTCACGGCACCACACAGCCACATGTCTAACCGACAACAAACACAAATAACCCATTGATTGATCCCACTGACCAAACAAACAAAGCAAACTGACCCCAAACCGAGCTAACAAATAACCACCCAAGCAGTCCCAAAATACTACCAAAACAGTGAACAAAATCAATCCCCGAAAACCCCTGAAAACAGTCCAGAAATAACCCAAAACAATCCCTCAAAATAGTGAACAAAATCCCAGAAAATAACTAAAAACAACAACCAAAAAATACAGCAAAAACAGCAGCCCAAAACGGCGAGGCGACGTAGGAGAACATTAAACCAGGAAATCGGAAAAGTTGCGGAGCATCAACCCTTCCGACAACTGTGTAACGCACTTCCAAGAGGCGACTTAAAAGGTAAGACTTGAGGGCACCCTTTGTTACATTTTATTTTGTCGTCCTGGAAATGGCATGCTCGGTTGGACGTGGAATACATCCAACCGGGTATGCAAAGTCCTATATTGAAAATGGCCAAGTTCTTTGGTCACATATTTATTGTTCCGCATTTATTTCGCATTATTAGTCTTTTATTATTTCGCATTTAATTTCCATTTATTGTTTATTTATATTTCTGCATTTATCAATTTAATGTGTTCATGAGATTGCGTGTTTACCGATATGTCGATTTACTTTTATGCATGCAAACTTAGATATAGGTTATATTCCTATGTATGCAAACTTAGGTATAGGTTGTATGCAAACTTAGATATAGGTTATTCTTGCATATGTATGTTGCGTAGACTCGGTTATATTATTGCATAAATCCGTTCATTACAAGTGGCATAAGTAATGGACCATTCTGAACCCAACAGTTTGAGGTCTTCCCTTGTGAGGGGTGAGTGCGGCCTTAAATCATTTCACAGTTCACACTGGGTGGCGACTCCATTTTATTTCTCTGGTTTAGTCCCCTGCGGGCTACTCCGTACTCCCAACTAGGCCGCGAGCCTAGAACAACGTCGCTGATTTATGTGTCCTACATACAGTAAGTAGCAGTTTCTAATATTAATCCCAATAATGATGTTGGAAGATTTGTATTGGACATCATTGATCGTACCATGCCTAACAAGGTCCGATTTCTCCTTTCAAAAATACCATTGTGTTGTGGTGTCCCTGAAGGAGTCCATTGTGAAATGATCATATGTTCCTTAAGCAAATCTTGAAACTCACAGATTATGTATTCTCCACCTCGATCAGATCAGAGTGTCTTAATACTTTTGCTAGTTTGTTTCTCTACTTCATTTAAGTTCCAAAACTTAATTTTACATATTTTATCATTGATTCCACAATACTTTAAAGTATGTGACCCATTAGGTTCTTTCTTATGTTGGCAATGGAGATAGTTATAGACTTCAAAAGTGTAGATAAATTAATCTAATTAATTTATCATCAATTAATTTCTTAATTAAGAAACTAATTTTTATAGATCAAGAGCGGCATTTAGCAATGCATCATGACCCTCAATTAAGAAAGAATACTTACTTTAGTAAAACTTATCCCGCCAATGATTCTAAAGTATGGAAAACATCTACTCCATTAAATCATGGCTATTAGAACTTTGATATATATATATATATATATATATAGTTTCTGAAACTCCTTTCAGAACTCGGCATGGCCATGGACTTATATTATCACTTATGTCAAACTACACCTCTTGGGATATCGACTCTATGTTATCCAGAGCGGCGAATTTTTTTATTGATCCCTCACAACCTTCATATATTTTTCATATTTCCCAATCAAGACCCTATACATAATCTCTCTATGGACTATGAAGGTGTAATGTTAAAGCCTATATGATCCACATACAAGGTACTATTGAGTCAAGTCTAAGGATTGATCATACTATCGTAACTAAGGGAAGTCTCATAGACATATAGAAAACACTCCATATGAGTTCTCAAGCAGGTGAGTTCGATATACTTATTCTCCAATAAGCATCCATTTGTTAGACTAAGTGGACACCTTCACTAGTAGCTTATGAGATCAGCTACCTTCCTTCGCTAAGGAATCATACATAACATATGCCGATCTAAACTGGATTTATCAATGTCCTAATGTTGATAATCATACAATCGGGAACGTTTAAGAATGACGGTGTTGGACAATTATGACCCATAGCATCACTATTTGTAAAGAACATGGTGTTTTTGTACAAATTAACTATGTGATAAAGGAAATTATTATTTTATCATTTTGTAATTGGATTACTTGGATATATAAATGATAAAAGTCCATATGGTTAAACCAAATTAATAATTTATGAGACAATATTAATCCACGAACGGTTTAATCATTAATTATCCATAGTCGTAGTATTATCGAGACTGTACATCGATAATCTGGAATATACTAGTATTACACTTGTGCGCGTTATGGAAGCTTAACGGCATAGTTCTCATATATTTAAGTATTGGATACTTATGCAAGTGTGATAATAAGTTCTGTTAGCTGTTGGACGGGGAACAGCTTCGCTCTGGATAGACCCATCAGAGTCCCATTGGTATTATGACTATGTGTCTATGGGAATCTGAATCAGGGTAGGTGTATGTGATATTTAACCTGAGACTTGCATCGCTATTACTTGCGACAATCAGTTTGCTTTTGTTTTGGTCGTCCGGAGCTTTAAAGGGTTCTGTGTACGCCTCTGCTGGGTTTACTGAGAATCGTAGTGTATTGGGTGTGATGTCAAGATGAGAGTATCACTTCAGTCATATGGAGATGATGGTCACACAAGATACGGTACTAATACTCTTAAATGCTGCAGCTATCGGGATAGTATGACTAGGTCATGATTATCCGATTACAGAGACTAGTTACGCGGGATCCGATATATGCTTCGTACGGGGCAGACACAGAGCCAGCCCTATGCCTAGCATGTGACATCTGATACTGGATCGTATTACGTAATACTTTGTATACTACGCCTGATACAGATTATATATTCCTCGTTGAATATTTCTGGAGAATTTGGTAGGCACGGTGCTTTGCTAGAAGCCAACCATGTCTTGTAAATCGGTGAGAATATGGTACGGGGTACGCACGTGTTCGGATAGTCTGATGACCGTAGTTACTGCCAACATATCCAGGAATCTCTTGGGTTGCTTCCGATAGATTCAACAATGACATTTGACTCGAACAGAAATAATTTGGGATTAATTATGAGAGAGAAAATTAATTTGGGATTAATTGCGGCAAGAATTTATCTGGGATTAAATTCGTACAGAAGAGAGAACGCGATTAATTTGGAATTAATCGACAAAATAAATTTAATAGTTAAATTGGATTTTTCTATTTAATTTATTTATTTGGGAAAAAATAATATATCGGATATATTAATTGAAATTGGATTTTAATTCAAGCGAACGAATTAATTTGGAATTAATTCGTAAACGACTATCGCAATAATTTTGATAGGCATAATTATTTAATTAAATTGGATTTAATTATTTAGCGACGGAAAATTCGTTTAGTCGAATTAAACGAACGCGGGCCCAAAGTCTAGTTGTGTGAGCCAACTTAAATTTGGAATTTAAAATGGTGGGACCATTTAACTTACATCAACTTGTCAAAAGATGATGGAAGTGGTTGTCCATATTTATTGAACTCTTTAAAGCACACAACAACCAAGTAAACCATTACTATTCACTCATCTATCTCATTACCTCTCTTGGCCGAATTTCTCTTTACTTGGTGGGGAAGATTTTGCTTCAAAATTTGTTAAAGCTAGCACTTTGGGAGTCAATCAAGGTGATAGGGAAACTCACCCAAGAGTTTAGAACTCATCTTCTAAGTTTGGAGCTTCTACATCCAAATGATTTTTTGGAAATTTCACCCAACCAATGTAAGTATTCCACAACTTAACTTGGATAATTCACACACAAATCATTGTTTAGAGATCTTGTGGCATGGGTAGGACACGAACAAATGAGATCTCATAAATTAAACTTAATTTAATTCCTTTAACTGTTATTCTAAGAACTTTATATTATAAGTGGTCAAAATTATTTATAAACAATACTTATAAATAAACTTTCAATTTTATTAATCAATGTAATAATATAAAATTACATATTTATCCCTATAACCAATAAAAATACTAGTAGTTAAGAGAAAAATACTGAAACATATGTCATTTATGAACTGGATGGTCCTATAAAGTCCGTCCTTAATTAATTTTTTCTCGTAGTTACAAGCATGACTCTCTGCTGGTTGGTCCAGAATTTGCCACGTCAGCACTCCACCTCCATCATTTTCTATCTTCACAATGATTTAGTCCAAAAATACTACATTGTTACAAGCTTGGCAGCAAAAGTGGTGTGCCAATGGAGACATTTCTTCTCCAGTGTCACCATTACTGTATCCCTAGAAAAGTCTTATCAACATGTAATCATAGTAATGCCTTCAATAAACATATAACGCACTGCCCCCAACAAAGATTGAACAGGAAGAAGCCAATTTTGTTAAGCACAAGCATTGACAGGAGATTTTTAACAATAACGGCAGCAGCAGCAGGAGGAGTTCCACCATTAGATTTGACAGAGGACAATCTTAGACAGGTCATAGCCGATGCTCGTGTCGAGGCAAGTAACCATAAATTATTCTAATAGGATAACGGGAGATACGAATTTTTGTTTTTTTTTTGTTTTTTTTTGTTTTTTTTTGTATTTTCATTGACAATCTTCTTGCAAAGTATAACTATGGTGTCTGACTTTGCAGCTTGCTCAGCTCTTCGACACTTCTGTTGGCATGACAGGTGACACCTTTTAAGTTAGATTATGGGTTGAAATCTTTATAAATTTAACGTTTTGCTTGATGCACTGATAAAAATTTTAAGAAATAAAATCTTAGGAGTGGCTGAACTAGCTGAAGTTGATGGACCCTTTGTTAAGATTAGCCTGAGAGGTCGGTTTTGGCACAAACGTTCAACTGTTCTTGCAAGAATTGCCAATTATATGAAGCAGAGGATCCCAGTAAGTCATTTTTTAAAAAAGATCTTCTGTATCAAGCGATAGATTAGCTTGAGAAAGTGATTAGATATGTTTCTGTTTTATTAATGGCAAGCCATTCTTGGTTTCCAGGAAATCTTGGAAGTAGATATTGAAGATGAGAAACAACTGGATGACAGCCCTGAAAACTTTTGAGACATCAGTAGCTAATGCCAATTTCTTGAGAAATGTTTGTGTAGATCGGGCATACCCGCTCAACTTAGTGAAGTGGTATATCTCATCAATCACTCGCTGCCATTTAACAGAATAGTTCACATAGTAAATCAAGTAGTGGATCTCACCACTTTTTTTTCTTTAAATCCACCAGATTAAAATATTTATAGGACCAAATGGCAAAAAATGATTGGCCAATATATCACCTCAGTATGCTGAGCATACTGAGCTAGTATGTCTGACCTATACAAGTATTTCTCTATTTTCTTTACTGGTCTGTAAATCTGGATTTGAAACCCCTTTGTACTGCAGGAAAACAATGCCTTTTAACAAGTTTTTCATTATGCATCAACCGTTTGCAAAACCAAAACAAAGGAAAACACAAATGAGAACATAAAAACAACTGCCAACAAATACTGCAATGGAAAGTCAAAACAGTGATTCCAAGTAAATAGGTAAGCACTTGATACAAATTAACAGTTCACTCATGTGCGATACATCCACATCCTGCAAAATCGCAAGAACATGAACCGGAAACATTACATCATTCAATTTAATAATTAAGTACCATGGATACAACATTACAGTAGCAGAGGAACCCTGCGGATTTGATGTCACCTTTACAATAATCTTACCTTGAATGAGAAAAAACATGGTCCTGTTAGTATGGGCAGTCGAAGTTTACTATTCACAACTGTTTGAAATGGTGAAAGAAAGCTCAAACTGGCCATCGTTTACCTTCATTCTCTCCTTTTCCTTTTTATTTTCTCCAAGTTAGGATAATGGGAAGAGTATCATTCGAGTATGCATTGCTGCGACCGAAATTTACCATCCGAAAGCAACTTAATGAGATGATTTTCGAGTAGTCTTGATCCTGGACCAGGCCTCAAAATATCTGCATCACCCCAAACAGAACACATGTTATTTCCGGGCTCACCTAAGCACCACCCCCCAGGTACCACATTGCCGGGACTGCGATTCAAAATTTCTCTGTCAATGCGGTCAAGCACAGGATCATCAAACCGGAATTGAGAGGCAAAGATTGCTCCACTTTGAATCATAGCATCAAATTCGGTGGAATTGACTGTGCAGTTCTCTTTGGACGGCTGCTCACAGGCTACATATAGCAAGTTGTTGTTTATGACAGTCTTGTTGAATTGGTGAGAATTACAAATGATAGTAGGAAAGTAATTGGGAAGGGAAGAAGGTATGTTCGATAAATACATCAGCAGAGTCCTTGGAAAGTTGTCTGTACCCAAGATGCAGAACTCAACAAAATTACGACTTAAAATGAAAACAGTTGAACCTGCCAAAAAAAAACAAAAAATAAATAAAAATAAAAATAAAAAAAGAGGGGACCTTAACTGTTAGTTCGACATCTTCAATTGTCCCATGAGCAGAAGCTTAGTATCAAAGTCAAAGATAGTATTTGTTGGCCCTTTGTCCCAAAACAAAGCAACTATTTTCGGGTTTGCCAAGGCACAGAAACAGGAAACTGCAAATTATACAGGAGAACTTAAACAAGTCGCATGCAGCAATAAACTGTCAAGGGTTACCGATACACTACCAGAATGTAATGGGACAGTAAACATTGATAATCTAGTGGCATAACAATGAATGCATCCATGTTTTCAAGCGTGATAGAGACCATATTCAGTGCTTGAATAGCCAAAAAGAATAATGGATGGAGGCACGTAACGGTTAGTGGGCCAAAACATACTGTCCTCAAATTTTCAGAAACAGAAAAAGAAGAATCTACAATTGTCAGGAATCTCAGATGAATTGAACTAATGTGCGGGGTCTAAAAGATTGACCATTATCATATAGAAACAATATAGCCAACACATTTAACTTGAATCACAGATGCCATGACGTGTTGACTTTAGCTATGGTTTTCACCTCTGCAAACCATCTAAACTTCACAAAGTATGTATACTAGCTACAAGATGGTGGACTATCATACACCAGAATTTTCACTGGAACTAAATTTAGTATAAAGTCAAAATCATAAAATCTTAATATTATAACCCTAAGAAAATAATTATCATGAATAACTTCAGGTTGTCAAGTAAGGAATAGTCCCAACTCTATCCATACTTTTGTTCCAAAGAACCACAGAATTTCACCACTATAAATCGAAGTTCAAAAGTAGCATATTCTTGATTTTGTAAACTTTTGACCTAGCTTTACACATGTTTTAGGCTTTTAGCACCATCCATCCCCATTTTATTTTAATTATTGGCAATTAATCGGTTCAACATTTCCTCATAAAAAGTCGAAAGAGAGTTGAACCAAACTTTGAGAAAGAGATTAGCTGGGATTTTTGTTGAACCCTAGTCCTATCCCCACTGACACCCTAAAGCAATGCCATCAGTCTTCTAACCTGTTGAAATTACCCTTTCATCCCGTATTCTTATAATATGCTACTGCCCCCAACAATATTGTTTCTAATAAGGACAACACCAAAGATTCTCTTCTAGCATCATGAGCACAATGAAAAGGAGAAATCAAAACATCTTAAGGTCTTTTGTTGTTGACATATTTTATTTACAAAATGCCATAGGTTCCTAAAGTTTCTAAGTCCCACAATGACTTGTCATTGAGAAGATACCATTCAGCCGATAACATAATTAGAGCTCTAAGGCTGGTACATGCCTAGATACCCAAACAGACAATAGGTTCTCAGAGTCTAAAGAAAACTTTTGAAGGGTTCATGATCATATTTTTAGGACCTCTATCAAGAGATTTCTATTTCTGTCAAGCATGATTCTATAAGTGGAAACCACAAACTTGTACCTCAATCAATCAAGTCTGTTCCAGCCCACCAAGGTATCTTGATTGGTCTATCCATATTACAATATTCTCCGGTTCATGGACAGGGGTTTTGGAAGAATGATATTATGGCTGAAATTTCTAAAGGAGCACCAAGCATGTTTATGTTCCCATCCTAAACATGCTTTGAATTCCCTTATAAAGAGAGAAGAATTCTAGCTAGGAGGTTCTCAACTCTTTGTTTTCAGAAATCTTTGAGCACATGTTTTGATTTCCCTTATACTTGAAATCTCCCACCTCCTCAATCATCTGACTAACAGTTGAAGATTCAAGGAGTAACTTGTAAGTGCTGACAATGACCTGCCACTTCTGGACCTTTAAAGAGAGAAGAAAACCTACTAGGGGAGGACGTAAACTTTGTAATGAGTACGTCGTGTTAATCAGAAGTCTGTGGTCTTGAGAGTATGATTTCAAATATGTTATGACAAACATTCACAATACTTTCATAGAGGACAGCCATACATGTCTGTCTGGAACAAAATCCAGCAATGTTTTTCCATGGGTGGGGTTCTCCAATATGATTGTTATATCAAGCTAGAATTAATTAAATCAATTTACTTTTGGAGTGACATTTTTATGTCAAACCTTTTCACCAAAACTCTTGAATTTTCATGCATGCTGTTGATTTCCAATTCATTGTTTAGTAGCCAGCTAAATTCTAAATTTAGAACAAGAAATATATCTATTAGTTATAACTTTGCGATCACTGAAAGATGACAAGAGTTGTAAAGTATCAAAATGGGTCAGGGAGTTAAGGATTTTACCAGTTCTAAAATGGAACTATTATGACCATCTATGAGGAAGCATCATCCAACCTGATCTTACAAATAAAAGGCGTCTCCCTTGTTTGCTAAATTTTATTAGAACAAAACTCCATGCCGTAACTACTTTCTCAACTTCATTCACACCACTGACAACGAGGATGAAGTTGAATAAACTGCTTTATTAATCTATTTATTTATTTTTAATTTGTCTACAACTCCAGCTGGACAATTATAGCACAGATAACCAAAATGGTTTTTAGAGAGTAGCAATTAGCCTGAGCAGATAACAGCTTTAATTCAAGTTTAACAGCTTCATGCCACAACATGACTTGACCCCGGAACTACTGGCCCGTTAAATAAGCCAGAAAAGCACAAAATTCCAATCTTGAATCCTTTATCTATAGTATATTGAATACCAACAGTTATAGAATATACCTAATTATACAATTCCAAGACCTCATACTACTACACAAACTTCTGATCACATTCTTGATCTTTAAAACATGCAGTTTTCAACTCCTAAAGCTGACAAGAAATACATATTCTAAATTAATTAAGGAATTGACTCACTTAATCTAACCAACTAAACACAGAATACTGCAATTAAGAATACCTAATTAAAAATAATGGTCTTTGAAAGGTTTAAAATTATACAAAGAAATCCAGTATTCATATCACAACAAGAAAGTTTACCATCTATCATACATTTTTAATCATTAATGCAGAATGCAAGAATATGATATTCCGGTATTTAACCATCACAAGTAATAAATGGAAGTGTGAGAAAAATGATCAAACAGCAGCCAAAAAAAAAACACAAAAAGGAAAAGACTCACGCCCACAAACCTGAAAACAATCTGAAAGCTTTGGGCAATTGTCGTTTATGAGTAGCATAAAACATTGGATTTCTCTCTAAAAGATAAAGTCCAGGATCAACAATTATCTTCTTCAATCTACTCGTCCTATGACACCATAGAACACTCATATTACTACCTTTCTTTAGAAAAGCAATTTCATTATTGTTATTCTCCAAACAAAAATCGAAAAAAAAAATTGAAAAGCGAACAAATCAAATCAATACTCTCTCCAGCCAAGGTAGCTTGTGTGATTCAGAAAGTTGAGTTCTTTCGGCAAATATGATAGAATGTGAAGAAGATCTGCAAAACCCATACACACAGTAATCAAATAACCAATCAAAACTGAAACACACCAATTAATTTAATTTTTTTTTAATCCTAAAAAATTAACATTTTATAATAAAATTAATAAAGAACATGCATCCAATTTACAATGCCTTCCAATCTTAAAAGATAATGAAGATAACAAAAGCAATTAAATCCCCAGAAAAGTAAAATTAAACTAATTTACAACAATGCTGCCAAGTTTGCAACAAAAAGGAATTTTTTTTTCCTTAAAAGGAAGAGAGAAATTATACCATCTTGCTTAACAAGGGGATAATCAGCAGCATTCAAGTTGATGAACCAATCCCAGTTCTTCGAAGCTTCAACAGAATCGACGCGCCATGAAGCGTCGAAGAAATCGAAGACGACCCAAACGCGTAACTAAAATCAGCTTTTCCAATTACGTCGACGTTTCGGGCAGCTCTAAAAACGGGCACCGATTCGATGGTGACGGCCAAACCGTCACGCTCAGCCTGCGGAGTGAACTGGTCCAAGTGGAGCAGGTACTGATTCTTAGGATGATAAGTAGCATACAACAAACGGACGATCCGACCGGCGTCGCCAGCCGAACCGGAAATGAGGTAAGCGACAGAAGGAGGGGCCGGATCGGAGGGAATCTTCGAGGGAAATGCGGGGCGAGTAGGGAAGAGAAACGGGTCGGGTTGAGTTTGGAAAGGGGATGAACGACGAGCAGAGGATGACGTGGAGGAGAGAGAGATGAGGAAGAGGAGAGAAAAGAATAAGGTTGTAAACAAAACGGAGCGTGTTGTTTGGTTTGGTCTCTTTGAACGGACATTAACGGCGGAGTTGAGGGCGGGGGTGAGGGAAGCGGATGTGGTTGCATTATTCTCTCTCTGTCGGTGAGTTGAATTGGGATTGCGTTTTCTTCCGAATATGTGCCGCTCTTTTTTTATTTTTCTCTTTTTCTGACATTGTTTTTTGGATTTTCGATTTTGTTGCCACTTCAATCTTCTGTTGGCTGTTTGTGACTTTCTTTGTATTTTTTATTTTTTATTTTTTATGTATTAAAAATTCATGGCGCGTGCATTAATTTTCATAACAGAGTTTATATTGAGAAATTATCAAAATATTAATGATATTAGGAGCAGGGGTGGGCAAAAAAACTGTCCGAAACGAACCAGACCGCGAACGAACCAAACCGGACCAAATGTTACGGTTTTTTTTCACGGTTCGGTTTACGGTTCGGATTGACCCACCCCAAAAGGTTTACGGTTCGGTTCAGGTGAGAATCCGAATCGCACCTGTTAAACCGAACCGAACCGTTTTAATAAAAACAAAAACCCTAAATTTTCCCTTACATCTCAAGACTCAAACTCTCTCTGCCGCTCAATCATCACTATTAAGTCCTAACCCTAAATATTCTTCACATCTCAATCTCTCTCTGCTGCTCTTGTTTCTCTCGATGGGCTGCTGCTCGCCTGCTCTGTTTTCTCGCTGGGCTGCTTCTCCTGCTCTCTTGCTCTCGCCAATCGTCATTTTAAGGTGAGTTTTTGTTATCAATCACCATCCCCTACTCAGGTTAATTTGATTGTATTTTGAGATAATTGTAACTGATTTTTCTCAAAATTGCATGTCCACAGTTACTTGTGTGAGTGAGTTTGCTGCAAATCCTTCTTAATAAGGCATCTGAGTTTCCATTGGTTTTGCTAAAACTAAATCATTTGCAGCTTTTTAATGCTCTTTGTTTGTTTTTTTTTTTAAATCTTTTTTCTTGCTTTTTTACCAGTCTCTTATGAATCCAAGTGAGAAGTCAATAGGCCATGTGCATTTACAGCTTTCTTTATCTGCTCTTTACTGGTTTCTTGCCTCTTGGGTTGTTTATAGAACTAGTTCATACAAGCTTATTCATTCTTGTTCTATTTTTCTCAACAGCAAAAACATCTCCATTTCAAGAGCTCTGCTTCCTGAGAGATTCAACATGGGATTATCCTGAGTCCATAAGTGAAAGGTATGCCATCATAATTAAGTTGCCCATATTTCAATTTTATCTTTGATGTACTTGTTGAAGAAGAAAATTGTTCTTCAGATGAAAATACACTTGTCTTATAGTCTCCAAACCAAACCTGTCAAATTCTAATTTTGTAATACATATAGTTAACAAGAAAAATTAAACCAGATGCCTAACAAAAGAACAGGTCTGTTTCTCTATTGCTCTCCTGTTTCTTCTTATGAAAGCCAGCTGAAAGAAATTCACCAGAAACCAGAGGTAACAGTCAAATTTCCAACCATTGTTCTCAATTCTTGATTTTCAATCTATAGCAAGATGAATCTTGCAATTTCATCCTTAAACATACAAGAGTTTCTGTTGATTGTTTGTGTTTTTGAATATTGTTTATGTTATTATTTAGTGGCGAGTGGCGACTACTAATATTTACTGGGAACTGGGAAGAGATTTACACTCAAATTAATTACTCATGGTTCCTGTTAAAATTCTAATGAAATTCTTTGATTTAATGCTTATGGATTATTTATTTGTGTCTGGCAGCAAGGTTATTGTTTTGGCTTTGTTGCATTTGAGACAACCAGAGTCAGTTGGGTTTGTTTTGTTTTGTTTTGTTCATTTTGTTTGTTTCTGTTTGATTGATTTTAATATTTTTCATGTTTTTTTGGTAGCTTATCTGCTTATGTTATATGGGTGTATTTTGTTTTGATATTTTGGAGTTCAGTGGGTTCCATTTATCAGATGGCTTCATAATTTCTTTTGTAGTGATTTTGTATGCGACTGTCACTGACAATTTGTTCATTTTGGGAGAATTTATTGGTCTGAGAAGTTTCACTTCTGAGTCAGTTGTTTCTGTTTCTTAATAGGAAAGCAAATTTGCTAGTTACCAAATCTTCTGACAAACCATATGGTCATTGAAATTTGAAAGTCATTAGGTACAATTCCCTGTTTTGTTATTGTATCAAAGATGCTCAATTTCCATCCTTCTATTTGCTTCATTGCTTGTAATCTTCATACTTTAATATCTTAATTCTAAACAAGGCTTGTTAATGGATCTGAATTGCATATGAGTCGAGACTGTCGTGATTGCTAATGCTAATCTTCATACTCGATTTCTGAGGATTCTTTTTTTTTCTTTTTACAGATTTTATTGGAGTTCCATTTAGCTATTGAATCTTCTGACATCAAACAAGCTGTAGCTGTGCATGTTATTTGGCACCACCAAGAAATAAATAAATAAATAGCATCCATTTCAGAACAGCAGCAGTAGGTGTTATGAAGACTTGAAGCTGATCCTGTTTGATACAATCAACTTAAATTTGCACTGGCAAATCAGCAACTTAAACTTGTTTGAATTAAATTTGTTGAACAAGCTCAATCAATGTGCATTTTCTACTTGTTTGCTCTCGCTCAAGTAGTATTAGACCATGAAATGTTTTTTTTGGGAAAATTAAACTTTGTAAGGGCAAAAAGAAAAATCTATATCCTACATTAATAATCCGTAAACCGAACCGAACCAATCTGTAAACCGCTGGTTTAAAAAAATTAATCTGAACTAAACCGTTATTTAATGGTTTGGTTTTAGAGATAAAAAAACCGGACCGTAAAATATGGTTTGGTTCGGTTTTTAAACAAAAACCGAACCAAACCAAACCGCGCCCACCCCTATTAGGAGCAATGAACAGTTCTACTATATTTAGACTAAAACTGTTCATGCTCAATACATTGTTTATGTCACTTTTTTATTACACTTTTGTTCATGTTTTTGCAATTAATCTCACAAACAATTAAATTCAACAAAATATTGAGATAGATAAAGAGCTCTCTATTATTCCTCCATAAATAAAATGTTGATCCCTTTCTTTAGGATTTTTTACACTATCTATAATATCTCATTACAAGGAAAATAAACTGACAACGTTTACATTCCCTTCACGTTTCCCATTAACTGGCCCAATCCCTAGAATATCATAACTTCTGTATTCTAGATGATTGTCCAGTTTAAAGAAACGGAAAGTAATTAATTGGCTATCTCATTCGTTGTTCAGCAGATTCGTGTCATTAAGGAGCTGATATCTCATACCTAATCTTCGCACAATCTTTGTTCGCCATTATTGGAACCAAACCTGATATGAAACTCATATCGGGTATCTCCGAATTCGGACTCTGACAGGGATTCTGACTTCAAATTATGATGATAGATTCTGCCCTCAGACTCTGATGGTAGGTTCTGCTTTTAGACTCTGATGATAGGTTCTGTTGTCAGGCCTTTACGAGGGATTTGGATCCCTTTTGAAATGTGTTTGGCTATGTGTCATATGCCTGATTTTTCCCTAAGCAGTTCCCCCTTTTGTCACCGGGAGTATCCCAATGATGTCTAAGCCCCAACGTGTAGGGGTTTTAGGGGGTATTATCGGGTAACGCAGCAGAACGCGAAAAATCAAATTTTTCCGATTTCAATAATTTTTCTTAGGTAATTAAAATAAACATATTTTTTATAATTACGCAATACTCAAAAATTCAGTTTTTACTCAAAATCCATAATTTTTCCTTAATTAGTTAAGACCCCAACAGTTTGCATTTTAATCATTTTAGTCCTAATTTGTCAAATATAAATTTAAGTGATTTCAAATCACTACCAAAATGATTTATTCATGTCACACATCAAAACACAACTCACAATAAAAATCCCCAAAATCCTCCAAATTACCGAGAGAAGCCCAACAAGTTTGAACTTTGTGCATTTTGGTCCAAATTATTAAAAATAAGTTTAGATGATTTCCAACCAACACCATATGATTTGTATATCTTATATACATCATAATACAACACATATATGAAAAGCCATAATTTTAATTTAGGTAAGAACCCTAATTTTTCAAATTAATCCAATTACAAAATTAACCAAAATTAATTCAATCCAATATTTTAATCTAATCTCTACATCACCAAACAAGTCGCACCACTTTGAAACAACTTAGACAATTCTAGGTAATCAATGAGTGGCCTAACAACTCTAGAATGACAAAAAGATCATCAAATGATCAAAAGAAAGCTTATACACCATTTACAAGCTTACTTTATAAAAACACTGATGAGTGATAAATGTATCACTATTTCCCACTCATTTAACTTAATATTTTGTATAGTTTCTTGAGTTTTGTGAATATTTTGATGTGTTTTGTGTTATTTTGTAGATAAATAAAGT
Organism: Zanthoxylum bungeanum; assembly: GCA_019454045.1. Lineage (NCBI taxonomy): Eukaryota > Viridiplantae > Streptophyta > Magnoliopsida > Sapindales > Rutaceae > Zanthoxylum > Zanthoxylum bungeanum. Next base: position 8,778 of record SKCR01004810.1, on the reverse strand, counting down.
TTCAGGACATTCTGGAGGTGATTTGAAGCAAAACTGTGAAATTTGGTGAAATTTGGCAAAAAGGGGGTTTTTTTTTAATTTGGACGTCGCGACACAAATTTTGGTAATTTGGGCATTCCGACACCAAAATAAAGTTTCAAGATATTCTGGAGGTGATTTGGAGCAAAATTGTGAAATTTGGCAAAAAGGGTATTTTGGTAATTTTGGGCATCCCGACACCGAGGGTATTTTAGTAATTTAACCACCATGCCACGTGTCAAAGATTCAACGAGCCGTCATTTTTAGCACACCATGCCACGTGTCGAAAATTCAGCGATCCAAAAAAAAAATAATAATAAAAAAAATAAAAATCAGAAAAATAATAAAATAATAAAAATCAGAAAAATAATAATAAAAATTAGATTTTTTTGCCTATAAATAGATTTCGAATTTTTAGTTTCAAATGTACCTCTTCCTCTGAAATCCTTATAAATAAAAGAGAGTTCTTCTTATTTGCTTCTTTTATTCAGTTTTATTTATGTTTTGTAGTAGTAATTCTATCCATCTATGAGGGGGTAACTTATTTATGCTGAGGTAAAAAGGTAATTCTTTTACTATTGCTATTTAGATTAATCTCCCTAAAATATAATATATAAACTATTTATAACCGGACTTAATAAGGATACCGCCATACTGGACGGTTGGTTTTTTAAGTTTATATTTCTGTTCCGCCTTATGGCTGGTATATTTGAATTTGACTTAATCAGGATACCGCCATTCTGGCAGGTTGGTTTAAAATATCACACAAGTATATATTATATTTATGGGAGATTTCTAAATAGTATTTAGTAGAAGTTAATTCCTTTTTCCTTAGCATTTTATTTATTTTTCTGCATTTACTTTTTAGTAATTTTTATCTTGTTTTACTAGTCCTAACTATGTGTTGTAACTAAGTTAGTATTCTAGGGTGTGATGATTTTTAATATCACCGTATTGAAAAGGGTTAGATTATAGTTGGGGTAATTAAAAGAGTTATTTGTTGAGTCATAATCTTAATGCTTTTATTAACCGATCACTAATAAAATTGATTAGGTAAACTTAAAATGAACTAGACATAGAGATTTTAAGTTTTAAACCTTAGTCTCAACAACCCACGATCTTCCTTAAGGATAGATAACCCTTTAATAGATTTTCTTACATGATAGGATATACCTGTCGGGCGGGGGTAGTCTTAATTGGAACTTAACCTTAATGAATCTAGGTAATTTAATGACATAGACATATGATTCAATTGGATTAAAACTAGGTATTGTAAATGATCATTCGAAAGAGGCTTTTACATAATTTAGTGTTCCAGATTAATAATTTAATAATTTACCCAACTATGATTTAACTACTTCATCTTTTAATTGATATTAGAAAGATTCACAACCCTAGATCTTTGAATCTTTTTATTTTCCTTAGTATTTTCTTTTATCTTGTTCTTTTTATTTATTTAGTAATCTACAAATCAAATCATTTCAAGCAATCAATTCCCTTCTCCCTATAATTAGATATTTGTAAATAAATAGTATCAACAATTAATAACAACAGTAGGAATTAAGTCCTCGTGGGATCGATATTTTTATACTACTTGAACGATACGTGCGCTTGCGTTATACGTGTGTGTTTACGCCGGTCAAGTTTTTGGCGCCGTTGCCGGGGACTTATTTTTCTTGAGTTATTAATTTTGAAGCTGTCTAATTTACTTATATCTAATTTTCTTTATTATTATCTGTAATTTTTATTTCTTTCTTTTGTTTTCAGGTGATTAAAAAAATGGAACATTTTGAAAAATTACAAGCTTTACTAGAAGAAGATACACTCCAAATCTGGGAGCAACAGTCTAGTTTTCTGAGGCCTGTTGTCAAGCACAACAACTATCACTGGAAGCCAGAACCAAGCAATACTACATTTTCTCATCAGAATGAAATGGGGAGATGTGTAATATGTGATGGTAACCACCCGAGCGATCAATGTATATACCTTTCAGAGTGGCAAAATTTTTGGAATCAACCAAGATTTGTTCGAGGAACTGGAAGCTCTATTTGATGCACAAATTCAAAGTCAAGCAGCGTATATACAGAGAATGACAGATCAAGTTAGACAATTAACAGAGAACCTGAATCACATATCTCACGGAGCAAATTCAAATACTACTGAAGAAGCCTTCAAATATCCTGAAATTCATCATGACATCATAACAGAAGACGAGGCTGAGAAGTATCAAGAATCAGAGGTATCAGTTCAGGAGCTTGCACCAACAAAGTCTCAATTTGATTTTTATTATTCTGACTCTGACGAAGATGAAGAAACTGAGTTTTTTGTACCAACTGCACCAACAAGGAAGGATGAAACTTTCCATCCTCAGAATGAAGATCTTGGAGCATGCTTTACCATGATGTTTGAAGAAGATCTACCTAAGCCAATCAGATCAGAGGGATGAAGACCTAAATCTGACATCTATTTTCATCCTCAGGTTGACAATTTTGAAGCATGTATTTCACAGATGACAGATGAAGAGCTGAATACGGAAATTTTAAATTCATCTGTGAAGAAAAGGTGGAGCAAGAGAAGAGGCAAATGTCTGAACTTATTAAAAATCCAAAGCATTCAGGAGAAACATCGCTGTTTTGGGGAGTACAAATCAAAGATATCAACCAGAAGTTTGACAGAATGGAACTTCCATTCCAAGTCAAGTCAAGCACCATACAAGACCTCCTGATCTTCTTTCTTTCTTTTCAGGAATCACTGGAACAACAAAGATAAAAAAGGTGGCACAAGCTCTAAATGGGTCCAAATTCTTTTTACTACCTTACCGTTGGAAAAGACCTTTCAAAAGCAACGCACATGGGAATGTCTTTAATCGGACATCCAAAACGACGCTGAAACCGCCTTGACAGATGGATTTCAGTCACGTCTGGCTGAAGACGAAAAAATTAGCGCTAGCAGGGAGGCAACCCATGCAATTTATTCTGGATCTTAACCTTTAATTTCCTGTAGTAATTCAGCCAACCAGGTACTATCTTCTAAACTCTTCTTCTACTGTTTAAGACATTGGGGACAATGTCTCATTTAGGTTTGGGGGTGGGGAATAGTTAATAGTATATTGTTTATAGTTTGTGTTTTTATTTTTAGTCCAAAATTTTTCAAAAAATACAAAAAAATTAAAAAATTAATAAAAACAAAGGGCATATTTAAAGCTAGGTAATGGTTTGGTGTCTTCCTTCACTCACTACCTTTTTATAAGGAAAAGCTTGTGGAGGCACCTAGATAATCATTCACTTGTAGCGTGTTGTGACAGACGTTTGGAGGACTCGTTGTTTATTCCTGACAACAAGCGATAAGAGCCTAAGGGGCTTGGGTATTTAAGTGAGCCTCGCTCCACCTTCCCTATGGGGAATCTACAACTGGAAGTCCATTCGACAGTTAGTCACACACCATAAATTCGTTGGCACGTACCATAAGGTATAAAAAAAGGTGCGTTCACTTGGTCGCTTGAACCCTTGAGTGGGGAGTCCTAGTTGTGAACAATCCTTCGTCAGCGAGAGCCTTTGAAAAAAAAATGTAAATTATAGTTTTATGACTAGTAGAAATATGTGGTTGTTATGTTGACTAAAAAGATGAAATTGGTAAGAAATAGCTGTGTAAGGAATTTCCACTCCTGAGACGTATTTCAAACCTAATTCAAAACAAGTTAATTTTTGTTTATTCACTTTTGAATTATTTAATCTGTAAATTCTCCATTAAACTGACTAAAATGAATCTTCATATACTTAGTTAGCAGATATTATCAACATACATGGTAACATACGGATATAGGATAAAATTGAAAAGATTGTAATATTCAGTGCTATAGTTTAATTGGAGAAGCATCTCAAAAAAAAAGTAATGGAATAATAAAAAAAAAAATGTCTGAGATCCGAGTTATTAAGTCTGTAAGGGTATTTTAATACCTAGTGCCCTAAAACCAACTGGTTTGGGAGTCACTGGCCCAACACTCGCTACATGGATCAAAAAGATGATAAAAAAAATACATATATCTGAAGTCTGAGTAATTAAGTCCTTAGGGGTGTCTTAACACCTGATGCCCTAAAGCCAACTGGTTTGGGAGCCACCGACCTAAAGCTCGCTACATAGATGGAAGATATTGTATATAAATAAAAAATATAGAGAAAAGAAAAAAATCAAAGAAAAAATCAGAAAAATCAAAAAAAATTATTCCATTACTACAAAAGGTGTGAAATCTGATAAAACTTTAGGACAAAAATATTACTCTCTTATCAACTGCACTTATGACTGTTATGGGCGAAATGAGTTGTTTAATATTATGTTGGCTGTGTATATGAAGAAATGGTAAAAATAATCGGAGAATTTACTTATTCATAATTTAGAATGAAATAAAACAATAATAAACTGGAGTAGAAGTTTCACCTAATTAGTCACTAACTTCTTTATTCTATTTTCCTTGTCTTTTTGCTTTGTGTGCATTAGTTTCACTTCCCTTTTTACTTTTATAAAATGTTTGTGGGTATCATTGCTGTAAATCCTCACGAGACTACAACTCGTCCACTAGGGACACCTAGGGGTTCAATTCGCTTGTGGCCTGTAAGGTGATGACTTATGATGGCCTATCCCGTACCTTTGTAGCATTGCCTTTGTCTCTCCTTGAACTGTACCCCATTGTCCGTGACCACGTGGTGCGGCATACCATACCGACAAATGAGGTTCCGTGCTATGAATTTGGCCATCTGTTTTGTTGTTGCTGTAACGTTCCGGAACGACTCAGCTTCTACCCACTTTGAGAAGTAATCCACTGCTACTACTATGAAGCGATGCCCATTAGATGCTTCGGTCAAATTTCCCCGATCATGTCAATCCCCCATACTGAGAACGGCCATGGCTCTGACAGCCCGTGCAACTCTATATGTGGCAGATGACTCAGATTGCCATGTATCGGACAGTCGTGACAGTGCTTTACCATCCTTGCGCAGTCTGTCTCCATAGTCCAATAAAACCCCTGTCTCACTATCTTGCGGGACAAGTTCAACCCATTCATGTGCGGACCACATACCCTGCATGTACCTCTTCCATCACTTTCTAAGCTTCTTCTTTCTCAAACATTTCAATTGAATGCCGTTTGCTTGCCTTTTGTACAGCTCTCCTTTCAAGATCACATACTGAGAGGCCAATTTCTGAATGGCCAATCTGTCTTTTCTGCCTGCCCCTTTTGGGAATTCCCCGTGCTCTAGATACCTCTGAATGTCATGGTACCAAGGCTTACCGTCGTCAATTTCCACTTCCAGAACTTTCTCTGTCTCATAAATCGGCCTGTTTACTGTAGTCAATACCAATGGTCTCATCACTAACTTCTCTGGATTTTCCCAAGTAGCTGCAAGTGTGGCCAGTGCATCTGCCATCTGATTCTCTTCTCGCTGCAAGTGCTGAAACTTACAATTGGGGATGACCTGGGCCAACTCTCTGAGGTGGAAAAGATAGGGCTTCAATCGTTCCTCTTTCAATTCTCATTCTCCTTGCAACTGATGGATTACCAGCATCGAATCTCCGTAGACCTCAACACTTTCAGCTTTCAAGGCTATCAATGCAGTCAACCCAAAAGCACAGGCTTCATATTCGGCCATGTTGTTTGTTACTCTGAATGTTAACCTCTTGGCCATGGGCAAAGTTTCTCCCTCGGGGGTCACTATCACGATTCCAATTCCAGCTCCCTTGTAATTCACTGCTCCGTCGAAATACACTTTCCATCCCTGAACTGCTATAGCACTGATTTCTTCATGTGGGAACTCAAACTTATACTGATCCCCCTCAATAGGCTGTAGTGCTAGGAACTCCGCCACTACTCGCCATTTAATTACCTTGGAGGTGAGGTACTCAATGTCAAACTCTGTCAACAATACTAACCATCTGCCCAACTTTCCCACTAGCGACGGCACTGAATCCAGATACTTCAAAGGGTTCTCTTTTGCCACTACCTGGATCTTGTAAGACTGGAAGTAATGTCGCAACTTTCTGGAAGCCCACACTACTGCCAAACAGATATTCTCTACCTCTTGATAACGAGCCTCATACGGGAGAATCTTCTTACTCAGATAGTAAACTGCATGTTCTACCCCTGTCTCATCTGCCTGTACAATCATTGCTCCCAATGCTTCTGACTCTATAGCCAAATACAGTACCAAAGGCTTTCCCGATCTCGGAGGTTTCAAAACAGGTGGCTTTACCAAATACTCTCTGATTCTGTCGAAGGCTGTCTGACACTGTTCATTCCATTTTACTGGCTGGTATTCTCAATAGCTAAAGATAAGCTCACACACTGAAGTCAACTTGGCAATGAACCGACTGATATACTGAATCTTCCCAAGGAACGCCCTGACCTCTCTTTCTGTCTTCGGTGCTGGCATCTCGGTGATCGCTTTGATCTTCTCAGAGTCTACTTCTATTCCTCCCATTCCAACTGTATGTCCCAGCAGTTTCCCTGACGTTACCCCAAACACATTTCTTGGGGTTCAATCTCAAATTGTACTTGTCAACCCTCTGAAGGAACTTCTCAAGTGCCTCAATATGCCCGTCCCTTGTCTCGAATTTCACCATCATGTCATCCACATATACTTCGATCTCTTTGTGCATCAAGTCATGGAACAAGGTAGTAGCCATTCTCTGATAAGTAGCTCCTGCATTCTTGAGCCCAAACGGCATCACTTTGTAACAATAAGTACCCCACTCGGTGACAAAGGCAGTCTTGTGCTTATCTTCCTCTGCCATGAGAACTTGATTGTACCCAGAAAACCCGTCTACAAATGAATACATGGCCGACAAAGCTGCACTATCAACCAATACATCTATATGCGGTATAGAGGAAAGGAAAGTCGTCTTTCGGACAAGCCTTATTGAGGTCTCTGTAGTCCACACACATTCTGACCTTTCCATCTTTCTTCGGTACCGACACAATGTTCGCTAACCATTCAGGATATTTTACCACTTCCAGGAAACCCACATCAATTTGTTTCTTGACTTCTTCTCTAACTTCTCAGCCCATTCTGGTCTCATTCGTCGAAGTTTCTGTTTCACCGGCCTCATGTTCGGATAAGTCGGAATAGAATGTTGAGCAATGCTTCTATCTACCCCGGGCATGTCTTCATAGGACCAAGCAAAAATTAGCATACCTGATCAATACTTTTCTATTTTCTCCCTTTCCTCAGAAGTAACCTCACTTGCAATCAAAATTTCCTTAGGATCCTCAGGTGTCCCAAGGTTAAAGGCATTTGTCTTGGTGGAGTTGATATCAAATATGCTTAGATCATGTAATGGGAATATAGAAGACTCAGCCAAGTAAGCAGAAATACTGTCTTTATTGTTAGCAAAAGAAGGAGTACACTCAAATAAATCTGGGAGGTAAACATCCTCATCATCTACGGATATTTCCTCCTCTACAACAATGTCTTTCTCAGGTTCATTCTTCTCATTAAGGGTCAATGTCTCCAGCTTCATGAGTTCCTCCTCCCATTTCTCACCCTCTTGCTTCTTCTCTTCAACCAACGGCTTCTCTCCCAACAGGTCCTGGAAGATCTCAAATCCGGGCACCACTACCCCATTCACCTCTACTGGTTCAGGCTCACCTTGGTACCTCGAAGCCTTCACAAAGTACTCCATCAGTTTCATGCCCTTCTTCTTGATCTTTGGCTTCTCATCACCAGACTTGTACCCCAAACCTCTTCTGGTTGTCTGGCCTCTGAAATCTGGCAGTTTCGAGCCCTCACCTGGCTCATACTTCAACTTCCCCATGATCCGGGCTACCTTGGGATCCACCTACTCCTCAAAAGTTGATGATACTTGGAACCTTGTGAAAGGCAGTATTTCCAAGGCGGCGACTGCATTGTCTATTTCAGCTTTGATGGTGACAATCTCTCCCCCGAATGGGAACTTAATCATCTGGTGCAAAGTGGAGGGCACGCCCCCAAGCTTGTGAAACCATGGCCTCCCCAACAATAAAGCAATGTAGCTGGAATATCAAGCACAGTAAACTCAACCTCATCTTCAATCGGCCTACCTTGACCATTGCCACAAAGGTACCCTCAACACCGCGCTTACTATCATCATAAGCTTTGATGGTCATGTTGGAAGGGTCCAAATCTGTAGCCTTCAAACCCAACCTTGTCAGAATTTTCAAAGGGCATACATTGATAGATGAACCGTCATCTACCATTACACATGAAGTCCTTTTGCCTCTTACTTCAGCCCTGATGAATAATGGCCTGCTGTGATTCCTCCCCTCTGCTGGAAGTTCATCCTCGGAAAATGAAATCTGTAATGCCTATTTCTGAACAGCCCCAACAAACATTGTAGGGTTGGCATCCTCCGGCACAAAAATTTTACTCAAGGCCTCAACCATGGCCCGTCTGTGCTCTTTAGATGCACACAATAACTCCCATATGCTGACTTGAGCCCTTGTCTTCCTCAATTGTCTCAGCACTATATCTCCTTCAATATTCTCTGAATTCTCAAGCATTTCTCTCCCATCAGTCAAGGTTTCTTTGCCCTTATCCACCACATCATTATAAAAACGCCCACTACGTGTCATTCCCTTTACTTCTTCTTCATCACTGCTAGAGAAGTCAAGCCAGAAATTCTTCCCAACTCAGGTTCACCCTCACTGCTGCTGTCCCAAATTCCAAGGCAAAAGGCTTCAGGGTGGAAGGTTTTTAGGACATAGTCTTCTGGAAGGCCAGAACTAATCATGTA
>SKCR01004809.1:0-26014 GCA_019454045.1 Zanthoxylum bungeanum | reverse complement strand
GCGGAACCAAGTTCCATACTTGATTCTGATGCATAGAGTCTATTTCAGAATTCATGACTTTTTACCATTTAGCGGAATCAATGTCTAACATTGATTCTCTGTAAGTATATGTTGGACAATTGTGACCCATAACATCACTATTTGTAAAAGACATTGTGGTTTTTGTATAAATTAACTATGTGACAAAGGAAATTGCTATTTTATCATTTTGTAATTAGATTACTTGAATATAAAAATGATAAAAGTCCTTATGATTAGTTCAGGATAAATAAGATATGAGACAGTATCAATCCACGAAAGTTTAATCATTAAATATCCCTAGTCGTAGTATTATCGAGAATGGACATCGATAATGTGGAATAGACTAGTATTACACTTGTGTGCGTTATGGAAGTGTAACGACATAGTTCTCATATATTTGGGTATTGGATACTCATGCAAGTGTAATAAGAGGTTATGTTTACCGATGGTACGGGAACAGCTTCGCTCTGGATAGACCTCTCGGAATCCCATTGGTAGTATGACTATGTGTCTATGGGAATCCGAATCAGGGTAGGTGTTTTTGGTCTTAACCTGAGACTTGCATCGCTAATACTTGCGACAATCAGTACGCTTTGGTTTTGGTCGTCCGGGACTTTAACAGGTTATGTGTATGCCTCTTCTAGGTTTATTGAGAATCGTAGTGTATTGGGTGTGATGTCAAGATGGAAGTATCACTTCAGTCATATGGAGATGATGATCACACATAGATACATAACTGATATTCTAATAAGTTGCAACTATCGGGATAATATGACAAGGTCATGATTATCCGATTAAAGAGACTAGTTGCTAGTGATCCGATATATGCTTCGTACGGGGCAGACACAATTCCAGCCCTAGGCCTAGCATGTGACATCCGATACTGGGTCGCAAATACACAATAATTAGTATACTACGCGTGGTATAGATTATGTATTCCTTAAAAGAATATTTCTGGAGAATTGGGTAGGCACGGTGCTTTGCTAGAAGCCAACCATGTCTTGTAAATCGGTAAGAACGTGGTATCGGGTACGCACGTGTTCGGATAGTTCGACGATCGGATTTACTGCCAACATATCCAGGGATCTCATGGGTCGCTTCCCAAAGATTCACCGATGACGTTTGACTCGAACAGAATTAATCTGGGATTAATTATGAGAGAGAGAAAATTAATCTAGGATTAATTGCGGCAAGAATTTATCTAAGATAAAATTCGAATAGAAGAGAGAGAACAATTAATTTAGAATTAATCGATTAAATAATATATTCGATATATTTATTGAAATTAGATTTCAAAGCGGAATTAAAATTGGATTTTAATTCAGGCAAACGAATTAATTTAGAATTAATTCGTAAGCGACTTTAATATTTAATTATGTCGCAACGGCAAATTTGTTAATTCGGAATTAAACGAACCCGAGCCCGAGTGAAGTTGCGCGTTGAGATTGTTCGACTTAAATTCGGAATTTACAAGTGGTGGGACCCACTTGACTTACATCACACTTTTAACTTGTGATGGAAGTACTTAAATTGGAGTGTAAGCATTAGATTGCTTATTCAACACACTTTGCACTACTTTATTTCATTTTGAATGGAAAATACCAACTTTGATATTTGGTATTTGGTAATTGATTTTATGAAAATCAAATACACAAAAAAAATTTTTTTGAAAAACTCTCTCCTCTCCAACTAGCAAAAATCGTGACTTTGCTCCTCTCCCTTAGAAATTTTGTTTCAAAATTTCTTCTTTCTAGCACACTCAAGGAGTCAACCAATGTGTTAGGGAAACTAATCCCAAGAGTTTGGAACACTAGGAGAAGCTTGGAGCTCTTCATCAACATCAAAAGTTTTGAACTTCATACATCCATCCAACCGATCAATGTAAGTTTTTCCGCAACTTCTTTTAGTATTCACACTAATCATTACTTAGAAGATCCTTGGCATGTTCTAGGAACCCAACAATGGTATCAAGAGCCTTTTCTAAGCATGAAATGAACTTAGGGTTTATATACTTTAATTTGGGGTTTTTATGATTTGAGCATGATTTCTTCAAATTATTTGTTTGGTTGAGCTTGGTTGATGATGAATTAGATTTATGCATCTTAAAATTTGAGAAAATGAATTGGATAATTTTTTCCCCAATTTCCTTGCTTGGCCGAAAGTATGACCCTATATATATCATGGTGATTTTTGATTTTAGACCATTGGATGTGTTTAAAGCATGATGAGTATATTGATTGTTGATTTAATTAGATTGAAATCAAAATTGGATATAATTTATACATATTGCCGTGAGTTAAGAAGCATGAAATTGATTGATTTTGCTTCAATTTGTGTTGGACATGAGTTGATAAATTAAAGTATGATTAATTAGATAAATTGGTGTTTTGGAAATATTAATTTAACTAATTAATTGTGGCTAATACACTTTAATTAAATTTAATGTGAAATTTGGAATTTTGTATTAATTAAAATAAGCCTTCAATTTTGAATTGGGCTAATATTGTTGTATTTTGGCTTAATGGGCTTGGTTGGGCCAAGTTGGTTTAGGACAATTGGATTGGATCCAAATTGGGCCTAAAACCGTACCATAAAGTCCAAATAGAATTATTGGGCCTTTAAAAATTTAATTGGGCCTAATGGGCCAAAATTAATTTTATGGCAAATGGTGATTCCTTATTGGGTTTTGGTTGCCAAAGTCCATGCCTTAAGAATTAATTAAAAGCCCATTGGACTTTAATTAAATTGACATTGGATGTTAATTGGGCATTTGAGACCCATTTAGATTGGATTTAGAATCTAAGTCTAAAAGGCACAAATATAAGTGTAATTATTTAATTTAGAATTAAATTAGAATTAGTATTGAATACAAATTGAATTTGATTTAAAATTGTAGTTTGATATAATTCAAGAATATGCATTTCGAGAACTTATTCTTAAACGAGTTGGACTCGCGCAAATCAAATCGTCTTTTGAACATTGGATGGTCATTAATTCAAAGATTAATTAATTGGATTTGATTGATTGAATAACATGCTTTGTGTGAATACATGGATGTATTGTATTAATAATGTATATCAGATGGATATTAGAAGGGTGAGGGCAATTTTGTGTGAAATTGACATTGGATGTTAATTGGGCCTTTGAGACCCATTGAGATTGGATTTAGAATCTAAGTCTAAAAGGCACAAATATAAGTGTAATTATTTAATTTAGAATTAAATTAGAATTAGTATTGAATACAAATTGAATTGGAATTAAAATTGTAGTTTGATATAATTCAAGAATATGCACTTCGAGAACTTATTCTTAAACGAGTTGGACTCGCGCAAATCAAATCGTCGTTTGAACATTGGATGGTCATTAATTCAAAGATTAATTAATTGGATTAGATTGATTGAATAACATGCTTTGTGTGAATACATGGATGTATTGTATGAATAATATATATCGGATGGATATTAGAAGGGTGAGGGCAATTTTGGAAATTATTGTAATAAATTTAGAATTTATTAAATTGGACCTGCGTGTCCAACCTTATATCTCTTGACTCTTTGTACTTCTCTTCTCACAAATTCCCCTCAATGTAAATGAGGTTTCTCTATCCGCATATCATTATTATTTATTTTGCGCCTTAGTATGCTTTTAGAATGCATGCTTAAGGGTGTATGATGAGACCTAATCAAAGATAATAAATTGGTTGCCAATTTACACGAAAAACCCTCAAAAAAATATTAAGCGATTTCCTTCCATTGAGTGGTTCTCTCTCAAGATCCAAGATTGGCATTGGTTTGTTGGCCAAAGTCAAGATCAATGTCCACCACGGATGTGACCATGAAGGCTTTGTTACATATCGCATGTCTTGGGTAGTTGTGACTTGTTGGCCAAAGTCAAGGTCACTTCTTATTCATTGACGTTGATTACGAAGCTTTCCCACTGTCAATGGGTCCCGCTTAACTAGAATCATTAAGCTTATTGAGCCAAAGCCAAAGCTTAGTTGATTCAGAGGAAAAATGTTAGGAAATATATTGGATATATTGGAATATATATTGTATATATATTTCGGACTTGTAGGTCCACCTACCGAATCTAGGAATTGGATGAGATCCAATTGATCTTAGAGATCTACCTAGTTAAATATCATACAACTTCTTGGCCAAAGTCAAGGTTGTGTGTTATTTAACGGGATCCTAGCCCACTAGGAAACTAGGTTTCCTGAGTACTCAACAGAGCGTTAGAGGCTCGCCGAAAAATAGTGAGAGATCAGTATTAAATTTCCAATTTTGTTTAATACTTGCCGAATACAGGCTTTCAAATTATTTTCGTCGTTTTATGTATTTATTAGTTGGACTAATATTTTATTATTTTCTTTTAACAGTTGGACTGTACCCAAAATCGTTAATTGAATAGTTAGACTATTGCAATTAAGATGGCCGGAAAGATCAACGTTAGGGACATTATCATAGGCGAAAATGCCTTTAATGGTGCTAACTTTCCTGACTGGGATATGAACCTCAGGATTGTCCTGGGGGCCGAGAGATTGCTCTATACGATAGAGAGACCTCTTGGACCTAAGCCCGGAAATGAGCAGCTGCTTGAGCTTGAGCTTTGGAAGACTCACAGTGATGACAACTCAACTGCTCAATCTGTCATGCTTGCCGCAATGACCCCACAATTTCGTCGTCAAAACAAGGGATTGGATCCCTATGAAATGATTTTGTAATTAAGGGACCTTCATCGATCTAACCTTAGATCGCAGAGGTACGAATTGCAGAAGAAGCTCTTTCTCTCTCGCATGTTAGAGGGTACATCTGTTGAGCATCATGTATCACAGATGATTGCTGACATTGAACAGCTGGGACAGCTAGGCATAGTTTTCGAGGCTGAGACTTCTATAGATTTGATCTTACAGTCTCTTCCTGACAGCTGGAGCGGGTTCATCATGAACTACAATATGATAAACCAAGAAAATACTCTTGGAGAGTTGATGACAATGCTTAAAGAAGCAGAAAAATGAGCTTTTAAAGGGCAAGAAGCGCGAGACACACTTCGCTTCGACATCTCAGAATGCCAAGGCTTGGCCGAAGGCTTCTAGATGTGTGAAGAAGAAGAAGAAGAAGAGAAAGGGCAAGGCCAAATCATCAAAGTCTTCTGGGAAGGCAAGAGACAAATCCCAAGATGTATTCCTACAGTGTGGAAAACGGGGTCACTGGAAGCGTGACTGCCGTGAGTACAAGGCACACATGAAAGAAGTGAAAGTGGGCAAGGTACCGGCTTCAGGTATGTTTATTATTGAGATAAACATGTCAAATTCTAGTTTTAAAAATTGGATTTTTGATTCTGGTTGTGGTACTCATATATATACTGATGTGCAGGATCTACAGATTAGCAGAAGACTGGTTTCAGGAGAGATCGACCTCCGAGTTGGAAATGGGACTAGAGTCGCCGTTTTGGGTATTGGGACCTATATTTTGGAACTGCCCTTGAGGCATGTACTTAATTTATCAGACTGCTATTATGTACCTAGTTTGACTAGAAACATTATATTTGTATCATTTTTGCCCAATGTGGGTATACTTTTGTATTTCGGAACACCAGATGTTTTATTTATAAAAATGATTTTGAGATATGCAGTGCTGATGTAAATAATGGTCTTTATATTTTGAATATAAATCAATCTCAAACATATAATATGACAAACAAAAGGCTTAAATTAAGAAACAAAGATGAAACTTATATGTGGCATTGTCATCTAGGACACATTAACAAGACTCGTATATCCACACTTTCAAAGAGTGGGTACTTGGACGGATTTGATCCAAATTCATATGACGTCTGCGAATCTTGTTTATTAGGCAAAATGCCTAAAACACCTTTTAGCGGTAAATATGCACGTGCCACCAAACTGTTAGCCCTCCTTCATAGTGACGTATGTGGGCCCATGTCTAGCCAAGCTAGATATGGATATGAATACTTCGTAACCCTTACGGATGATGCATCGCGTTATGGTTATGTGTATCTTATGAGACACAAGTCAGAAACTTTTGAGAAATTCAAAGAGTTTCGACACGAAGTAGAAAAACAGACCGGCAAAAGTATTAACACATTATGGTCGGACCGTGGTGGAGAATACTTACTAGTACAAAACTTTTACTTGACTCATACTGGACTCTTACTCTATTTCTGACTCGACTGGTGGACTCAGACCCATTAGTGACTGCATCAGTATTCGTCCTCTTGATCTCGTCCTCTTGGAATACCTACAAAACAAACACTGGATGTGTGGGGGTTAGATCGCCGTACGATCTAAGTGAGTGGATGGAAAACTGATGTAAAAACTTTTGGTTTCAAAACTATAGTGTCATAAGCATCTTTATATGAAAACTCTTTTCTAAGTACTTCTTCTGAAATCTCATTTTTAAAACTTGTCTTTCTGGATCTGCTTTTGAAACTATGGTTTTCGAAAACTATTTTCTAAAATCTGATTTCTGAAAACTGTGTACTGAAAATCTGAAAACTATGAGCTACTCTGTATCTGAAAAAACTTGACGTATGGGGGCGTTACGTATCACCAACCTCCCATACGCCTAACTGTAGCCAGCAGTGCAAATCCATGACTTTGGGGCGTTACGTATCGCTGTCCCCCAAAGCAAGCCACTACTGTCCCTGAAATTGGTGGTATTGGGGTGTTACGTATCGCCGTCCCCAAGCCACAAACTAGAACTGGGGGTGCGAATCTATGCTACCATCCAAGCTCTGAAACTAGGGTCTATGGGTGTTACGTATCGCCGTCCCCCTAGCCCTGCTCTAGGATCTGAGGTCGTTACGTATCACTATCCCCTCAGTCCCCTACATGTGCACATGTCCTCTGTCCGTCAATTCCATAATGTCTCAAGTTACATATTGGGGTGAGTTTTTCCCTCATGCCCTGAAAAACATAAAACTTATGTTTTGAAAAAAATTTCTTTTCTAAAGCATTTCTCAGAGTATGCTAAATAAAATATAGCTGGTAAAGAATTTGGCTAAAATCTTAAAAACTGGAATAGTAAGTCTGATATGAAAATACGAAATGAAAAACAAGTAAAAGAGAAAGTGTCCACTCAATGTTTTGGAATCTGGCTGTACTGGATCTATAACTGAAAAGAATTTCGATTTCTGAGGATAATCTAGGATCGGGAACTTGATTAATATATATATATATATATATAGTAAAATAAACTTTGATATCTAACTAAGCTTAACGATACGTTAATAAGTTTTACCTACGAGGCTTGTCAGAATCATATTTTGATGTAAGATATGTATATGAATTGATACGAGACCCCAAGGATGGTCTCTAACGCACTAGGGTGGAACTGGGGGGTTTAAAACTGATTTTGGGGAAATTCTGTGTATCGTGTCGCGAAACAAACCCTTCTGCGTCGCAACGCACAACGCCCAGAATCCTGTCACCATTTTCTTCTTGCGTCGCGACGTAAAGTTCTTCGGCGTCGCGACGTGACCTGGATTTTCAAGATTATGTTTTCCTTCTCCAAGTTCATCCAAAGCTCAAAACTTCCAAATCCACTCCATATCAATGTTTCCATACTAAAAACCAATATACAATACATCATCATACACTCCATTTAACATACATCAACCCTCTAATTTATCAATAAGTCAACTTCTAATCTATCTTACACACTTTAACAAGTTATACCCAAAACCCATAAGTTCGGATTTCCCAATTTTTCTATGGTTTTAAAGTCAAAAAATCACACTATCATTATCATGGTTACTCATTTTGTCATTTGCCTTTTTGATTGTTCATGTTCTCGCATTTAGTCATTTATTGTGTTCACAAGATTACATGTTCGTTTCCATGATGCATGTTTACACGGTAGTTACCTACTTATGCTTCCGCATTCAACCATTCAACATGTTCATGAAGTTATATGCTTGCCGTTAATCCGATTTGCTTTCATGCGTGATTGTACAATTACTATCTACTGGCATGCCTATGATCAAATATAAAATGCATATGAAAATATTGTATGTTTGTCATTATGATGATTGCCTACATACATGTGAATTTAAAAGTAGAATACTCTTGGAAATATGTTGCGTAGATTCGATTAAATTAATGCACAAATCATTTCATTACAAGTGGCATAAGTAAGGGACCATTCCGAACCCAACGGTTTGAGGTCTTCCATTGCGATGGGTGAGTGCGGCCTTAAATCATTTTCCCAGTTCACACCGAGTGGCGACTCCATTATTCTCCGGTTTAGTCCCCCGTAGGCTACTCCGTACTCCCAACTAGGCCGCGAGCCTAGAACAGCATACGTCGCCCAATTTCTGTGTCCCATAGTCTGGCAACTCCACTGGCATAGAGAATCGGCCCCGAAATAATGTCTTGTAATATTATGATTTGTGCTTTAAGTTAACCGTTCCTATAGTGGGTTGAAATGGGTTTAATCAAAGGCACTTTTAAGGCCAGGTATGGTTTGGTGTCTTCCTTCACTCACTACCTTTCTATAAGGAAAAGCTGTGAAGACACCTAGATAATCATCTACTCGTAGCCTACTATGATGGACTAATTTGGAGGACTCGTTGTTTATTCCTGACACCAAGCGATAAGAGCCTAAGAGGCTTGGGTACTTAAGAGAGTCTTGCTCCACCCTCCCTCTGGGGAATCTACAACGGGAAATCCATTTGACAGTCAGTCACACACCATAGCTCGTTGGCACGTACCTTACTGTATAAAAAAGGTGCGCTCACTTGGTCGCTCGGACCCTTGAGTGGGGAGACCTAGTTGTGGGTAATCCTTCGTCAGCGAGAGCCTTTGTCCACACCCTCGTGAACCCGCATGTGAACCTTAGTCGTAGAACTAATAAGAATTATTTACTTGTGCTTGTGTTTGGGAACATGGTCCTTTGGATCCATTCAGACCTTTTGTCATGAGGTATGGGCTTGTTGGGCCATTTAAACTGGGACAAGAACATATCTTATGATGATTGGGCCAAAAGCTTCTAAAACACCAATAGGCCATTATATGATTGTGTTTGGGAACATTGTCGTTTAGATCCATTCAGAACTTTTGTCATGAGGTATAGGCTTGTTTGGCCATTAAAACTGGGACAAGAACGTATCTTATGATGATTGGGCCAAAAGCTTCTAAAACGCCAATAGGCCATTATATGTTTGTGTTTAGGAACATTATCATTTGGATACTATTGGACTTCTTGCCATGAGATGTGAACTTGTTGGGCCATTTAAACTGGGACGAGTTCGTATCCTATGACAATTGGGCCATAAGCTTTTGAAATGGCAATGGACCGCTCTGTAGAAATTACTGCTTTGTGCTTGAATTATCTCTTTATGTTTGTATTTGTGGACCATCCTCATTTGGACGCAGTTGGACTTTTTGTCAAAAATGCGAACTTGTTGGGCCATTTAAACTGGGACGAGTTCGTATCCTATGACAATTGGGCCAAAAGTTTCTAAAATGACAATGAGCCATCCTATGTTTGGGCCCCTTATCATTTGAAGTTGTTTAACCATTTATCGCAAAGGTGTAAACTTATTGGGCCTTTTCAACTGGGACAAGTTTTCACCTTGTAAAAACAAGATTGAATACTTTAAAATGATAATGGGCCGATTTATATGCATCGCACGTATCTCATGCATCTCAACATACACACATTATGTTAACTCTCTTGTGTCGTAAGAGCCATCATAGATATCTGTTCGGTTAGGGAAAAGGGAAGACTTGTTAAAAGGCCAATAGCAAACATGAGTGAATCAGAGAATGAAGCGTCCTGTATGGATCAGTTGGAGACCAATCTCACCAAGGTTACTGAACAGTTGCAAGCCTTGATGCTGCTATGGCTAATATGATGTGCCCCGTGCTGGGGGAAACTCTTAGAATGTAAGACGTGAGGAGCCTCCGAATAGGTTTGGGGATGACATCCCCGCTTTTGATGATGATATGACTGAATATGATGTTGGGAGAATAGCCGGGTCTCATGCCAAGATACAGAAACTCCGTGACCAGGTAGAGTCCGTTACCCGTAAGATGAAGGGTAAGGATGAAGACTTACTAGACTATGAGGCGATGAACTTTGAGGAACAGTTGCCTGCTCAGTTCAAGATGCCGGATATGGCCAAGTTCAACGGGAATGGGGATCCGAGGGTCCACCTCTAACAATATGTGTCAATTATGAGTTCAGTGGGCCTGACACAGCGCCAAGTTCAGAATATGTTTGGGATGTCACTTGAGGGGGCACCCGTAGTGTGGTACCATAGCCTTGAAAGAAAGGTTAAAGAAGATTGGAGGGAATTGGCAGATGCATTTCTGAAACAGTATGTTACAGACTTGGAGATTGATTTGTCACTCCGTGATTTGGTAAACATTAAGCAGAAGCCGGAAGAAAGCTTCAAGGAGTATGTAGACCGCTTAATGTTTGGGGGCGAGGCCCATATCAGTATCATTCTGGGGCGAGGCCCATATCAGTATCAGTCTGGGGGCGAGGCCCATATCCGTATCAGTTTTGGGCGAAGCCCATATCAGTAACAGTCTGGGGGCGAGGCCCATATCAGTATCAGTCTGGGGGTGAGGCCCACATCAGTATCAGTTTGAGGCGAGGCCCATATCAATATCAGTCTGGGGGCGAGGCCCATATCAGTATCAGTCTGGGGGCGAGGCTTATGTCAGTATCAGTGTGGGGCGAGGCCCATATCAATATCAGTCTGATGGCGAGGCCCACATCAGTATCAGTTTAGGGTGAAGCCCATATCAATATCAGTTTAGGGCGAGGCCCATATCAGTATAAGTCTAGGGGCGAGGCCCACATCAGTATCAGTGTGGGGCTAGACCCATGTCAGTATCAGTCTGAGGGCGAGGACCACATCAGTATCAGTGTGGGGCGAGGCCCAGATTAGTATCAGTCTGGGGGCGAGGCCCATATCAGTATCAGTTTGGGGGCGAGGCCCACATCAGTAAAGTTTAGGGCGAGGCCCATATCAGTATCAGAATGCGGGCGAGGCCCATATCAGTATCAGTATGCGGGCGAGACCCATATCAGTATCAGTTTAGGGCGAGACCCATATCAATATCAGTTTAGAGCGAGGCCCATATCAGTATCAGTTTAGGGCGAGGCCCATATCAGTATCAGTCTGGGGGCGAGGCCCACATCAGTATCAGTGTGGGGCGAGGCCCATATCAATATCAGTCTGGGGGCGAGGCCCAAGTCAGTATCAGTGTGGGGCGAGGCCCATATCAGTATCAGCCTGATGGCGAGGCCCACATCAGTATCAGTTTAGGGTGAGGCCCAAGTCAGTATCAGTTTAGGGCGAGGCCCATATCAGTATCAGTCTGGGGGCGAGGCCTACATCAGTATCAGTGTGGGGCGAGGCCAATATCAGTATTAGTCTGGGGGCGAGGACCACATCAGTATCAGTGTGGGGCGAGGCCCAGATCAGTATCAGTCTGGGGGCGAGGCCCATATCAGTATCAGTCTGGGGGCGAGGCCCACATCAGTATCAGTGTGGGGCGAGGCCCATATCAGTATCAGTGTGGGGGGCGAGCCAATATCAGTATCAGTCTAGGGGTGAGGCCCATGTGAGTATCAGTGTGGGGGCGAGGCCCATATCAGTATCAGTCTGATGGTGAGGCCCACATCAGTATCAGTTTAGGGGAGGCCCATATCAATATCAGTTTAGGGCGAGGCCCATATCAGTATCAGTCTGGGGGCGAGGCCCATATCAGTATTAGTATGCGGGCGAGACCCATATCAGTATCAGTTTGGGGCGAGGCCAATATCAGTATTTGTTTGAGGGGCGAGGCCCATATCAGTATCAGTTTGGGGGTGAGGCCCATATCAATATCAGTTTAGGGCGAGGCCCCTACCAGTATCAGTCTGGGGGCGAGGCCCATATTAGTATCAGTCTGGGGGCGAGGCCCATATCAATATCAGTCTGGGGGCGAGGCCCATATCAGTATCAGTCTGAGGGCGAGGCCCATATCAGTATCAGTTTGGGGAGAGGCCCATATCAGTATCATTCTGGGGGCGAGGTCCATATCAGTATCAGTATGCGGGCGAGACCCATATCTGTATCAGTTTGGGGCGAGGCCAATATCAATATTTATTTGGGGGGCGAGGCCCATATCAGTATCAGTTTGTGGCGAGGCGCATATCAGTATCAGTCTTGGGGCGAGGCCCATATCAGTATCAGTCTGGGGGTGAGGCCCATATCAGTATCAGTCTGGGGGCGACGCCCACATCAGTATCAGTTTAGGGCGAGACCCATATCAATATCAATTTCGGGCGAGACCCATATCAGTATCAGTTTAGGGCGAGGCCCATATCAGTATCAGTCTGGGGGCAAGGCCCATATCAGTATCAGTCTAGGGGCGAGGCCTATATCAGTATCAGTTTAAGGCGAGGCCATATCAGTATCAATTTAGGGCGAGGCCCATATCAGTATCAGTCTGGGGGCGAGGCCCACATCAGTATCAGTTTGGGGCGAGGCCCATATCAGTATCAGTCTAGGGGCGAGGCCCACGTCAGTATCAGTGTGGGGCGAGGCCCATATCATTATCATTCTGGGGGCGAGGCCCATATCAGTATCTCTTTGGGGGGCGATGCCCATATCAGTATCAGTCTGGGGGCGAGGCCCATATCAGTATCAGTGTGGGGCGAGGCCCATATCAGTATCAGTATGGGGCGAGGCCCACATCAGTATCAGTTTAGGGCGTGGCCCATATCAGTATTAGTTTAGGGCGAGGCCCATATCAGTATCAGTTTGGGGGCGAAGCCCACATCAGTATCAGTTTAGGGCGAGGCCCATATCAATATCAGTTTCGGGCGAGGCCCACAACAGTATCAGTTTAGGGTGAGGCCCATATCAATATCAGTTTATGGCGAGGCCCATATCAGTATTAGTCTGGGGGCGAGGCCCACATCAGTATCAGTTTGGGGCGAGGCCCATATCAGTATTAGTCTGGGGCCGAGGCCCACATCAGTATCAGTTTGGGGCGAGGCCCATATCAGTTTCAGTCTGGGGGCGAGGCCCATATCAGTATCAGTCTGGGGGGAGGCCCACATCAGTATCAGTTTAGGGCGAGGCCAATATCAGTATTAGTTTAGGGCGAGGCCCATATCAGTATCAGTCCGGGGGCGAGGCCCACATCAGTATCAGTTTTGGGGCGAGGCCCATATCAGTATCAGTATGGGGCGAGGCCCACATCAGTATCAGTGTGGGGCGAGGCCCATATCAATATCAGTGTGGGACGAGGCTCATATCAGTATATGTTTGGGGGCGAGGCCCATATCAGTATCAATTTGGGGGGCGAGGCCCATATCCGTATCAGTTTGGGGGCGAAGCCAATATCAGTAACAGTCTGGGGGCGAGGCCCATATCAGTATCAGTCTGGGGGTGAGGCCCACATCAGTATCAGTTTTGGGCGAGGCCATATCAATATTAGTCTGGGGGCGAGGCCCATATCAGTATTAGTCTGGGGGCGATGCCTTTGTCAGTATCAGTATGGGGCGAGGCCCATATCAGTATCAGTCTGATGGCGAGGCCCACATCAGTATCAGTTTAGGATGATGCCGATATCAATATCAGTTTAGGGCGAGGCCCATATCAGTATCAGTCTGGGGGCGAGGCCCACATCAGTATCAGTGTGGGGCTAGGCCCATGTCAGTATCAGTCTGAGGGCGAGGACCACATCAGTATCATTGTGTGGCGAGGCCCAGATCAGTATCAGTCTGGGGGCGAGGCCCATATCAATATCAGTTTGGGGGCGAGGCCCACATCAATACAGTTTAAGGCGATGCCCATATCAGTATCAGTATGCGGGCGAGGCCCATATCAGTATCAGTATGCGGGCGAGACCCATATCAGTATCAGTTTGGGGCGAGACCCATATCAATATCAGTTTAGAGCGAGGCCCATATCAGTATCAGTTTAGGGCGAAGCCCATATCAGTATCACTCTGGGGGCGAGGCCCATATCAATATCAGTTTGGGGGCGAGGCCCATATCAATATCAGTCTGGGGGCGAGGCCCAAGTCAGTATCAGTGTGGGGCGAGGCCCATATCAGTATCAGTCTGATGGCGAGGCCCACATCAGTATCAGTTTAGGGTGAGGCCCATATCAATATCAGTTTAGGGCGAGGCCCATATCAGTATCAGTCTGGGGGCGAGGCCTACATCAGTATCAGTGTGGGGCGAGACCAATATCAGTATCAGTCTGGGGGCGAGGACCACTTCAGTATCAGTGTGGGGCGAGGCCTAGATCAGTATCAGTCTGGGGGCGAGGCCCATATCAGTATCAGTCTGGGGGCGAGGCCCACATCAGTATCAGTTTAGGGGGAGGCCCATATCAGTATCTGTTTGGGGGGCGAGCCAATATTAGTATCAGTCTAGGGGTGAGGCCCATGTTAGTATCAATGTGGGGGCGAGTCCCATATCAGTATCATTCTGGGGGCGAGGCCCATATCAGTATCAGTATGCGGGCGAGACCCATATCAGTATCAGTTTGGGGCGAGGCCAATATCAGTATTTGTTTGGGGGGCGAGGCCCATATCAGTATCAGTTTGGGGGTGAGGCCCATATCAATATCAGTTTAGGGCGAGGCCCATATCAGTATCAGTCTGGGGGCGAGGCCCATATCAGTATCAGTCTGGGGGCGAGGCCCATATCAGTATCAGTCTGGGGGCGAGGCCCATATCAGTATCAGTTTGGGGAGGCCCATATCAGTATCATTCTGGGGGCGAGGTCCATATCAGTATCAGTATGCGGGCGAGACCCATATCAGTATCTGTTTGGGGCGAGGCCAATATCAGTATTTATTTGGGGGGCGAGGCCCATATCAGTATCAGTTTATGGCGAGACGCATATCAGTATCAGTCTTGGGGCAATGCCCATATCAGTATCAGTCTGGGGGCGAGGCCCATATCAGTATCAGTCTGGGGGCGAGGCCCACATCACTATCAGTTTAGGGCGAGACCCATATCAATATCAGTTTAGGGCGAGACCCATATCAGTATCAGTTTAGGGCGAGGCCCATATCAGTATCAGTCTGGGGGCAAGGCCCACATCAGTATGAGATATATCCGTTTAAGATGAAGCCAAAGGGGCTCGTTGTTCGGCCTAAGAGGCTATTCATCTGACCGAAGAGGCTCATTATCTGGCTGAAGAGGCTCATCATCTGGTTCTTGCACAATAGGGACAAGATTGTCCAAATGATGATATTCGAATAAGGGATGGTCCTTTGGGATTTCCTCAAAAAAATGGACGTCTACGACCCAATACTATACTTGACCCCATACCTTCGGGATCGGCCCTGATCGAATGGGTTACGCCAATCGCTTCACCCTCTTCTGGCAGGTGTTGAATGATTGGGGTTCCAGCCACTTCACCCTCATCTGATAGAAGTTGAACGACCGGGGTTTCGGCAGCTTCAACTTCAGGCACCAGAGCTTGTTCCGGTTCAGGCATGCCGGGGGACGATTATGTCCTAGATGTCTGCACAAGAAATAAATTCAATTAAAAAAAAGAGAAGAGGGAAGGGAAGCCAGACTGTACCTTAGCCCGATGAAGTATCAGGGGCTCGTCCGAGTCAGAGCTATGGGCCAGAGAAGGATGTTCCTATTTAATTTGTTTAGAGCCTGCTTTCTTCAGCCCATCTTTCTCAACAGGCTTCATTGGCCCAGCTGTCTCCGAAGGCTTCTAAGAAAAAGAAATGTTGGAAAAAATCAAAGTGGAAGGCAAGGGGAGAAAGAAGCACATGAAAAAGAAGATAGCAAAGAATGAGCCTCAGATAGGCATTGATCAATGTCTGAAAGCGAAAGAACTTTGAAACATTTCGATGGGGTGGAACGAAAATGAAATAAAGGAAGAGGCCGCCCTTGGACGAGACCAAATTGGCGGGCAGCGAAGTTATGAGAGTATACCTCCACCCTAGCCTTGCCATTGGCCCCAGTCAAAATGTCATGAATCAGATCGCGGGTGCATAAAAACTTGTGCCATATGCGATTAACCGATTCATCCCCATCTGACTCGGGAAGCTCATGAACAAAAGAAGGGCTGTCGCCCAAGGAAAAAGGAAAGAAAGACGGGACTCGGAAAATGGTGTAAAAATATTCAAAAATAGAGCGAGGAATGAGGGAATTTGGCCCCAATTGGGAGAACAAAAGGCCGACACAAGGATATAAATTGAACCAAAAATCAGGAAATAGGCTCTAAGCCAAAGCTGGACAAGCCAAAGTGGGCCGAAAGCGATCGGCGAAGCGCTAGATAAATAGCGGCCAACAAAAAGGAACCTAAATCTAAACGACGGTCGTTGGCAATGTCCGATGAAATGGGAAGATAACCCGCCAAGGGTTTCTGACTAGGCGCACAAATGATATATTTGCAAAGCCAGTAATGAATGAAAGCGGTACGTTCCAACACCGAGGCTGGGCCGATCGACTCAGAAAATACACGAAAGAAGGCGGAATATGAAGAGAAAGACGAAGTGTCTATTGAATGAGGGGGAAAACAAAAGGAAGTGCAAGAAGAAATGGTCGCGCCCAAAGGGGCTAACCCAATTAAAGCACTGATGTCACGAAGAGTGATGGTAAAAGGACCAGAGGGAAAAAGTAAGACGTTATAATTAGAAGACCAGAAGAGCAATGATGTGGGGAATAAATTTCGGTCAAAAGGGGGTAATGCCAATGAAAGCTCTATGAGGGAAAGCAAACTGTTTTCTTCAAGAAAGGTACTTGTGTCTGCGAGAAACCTCATACGCTGAAACCAGGTTTCAAAGGAAGA
This sequence comes from Zanthoxylum bungeanum, assembly GCA_019454045.1. NCBI lineage: Eukaryota > Viridiplantae > Streptophyta > Magnoliopsida > Sapindales > Rutaceae > Zanthoxylum > Zanthoxylum bungeanum. The sequence goes on along the minus strand of SKCR01004809.1, from coordinate 9,191 downwards.
ATCATGTTTAGGCCAAGTACGGATAGGGTTAGACTAGGCAAGAGAAGAAACATTCAAAGGTTTTGAAAATGGGAGGTTGGAAATGGAAAGAAACAACTGAGCCAAATGGGCCGTAGCAATGGTTGTGTCATCAACAAAGATGGGGCCTAGGGAGCATAGTCCATGGTTTTAATCGAGGGTGTGGACGCCAAAGACACCCATAGAAGAATCACCCAACGCAGCTTGGTAATCACCAAAAGTTGAAATAACCTTTTTCGAAATGGAAGAAGACGACGTCATTAACAAGGAAATTGAGAGCAAAAAGATGAAAATTTTTACAGAGAAGGAAAGTAAAGTAATAAAGAGAACGGATCAAGCCCTTATATAACAAAGGTAAACGTTCGTCCTAGGACAAGTGTCACGGCCCAATTTGAGGGGAGAAGAAAGATCGGGAAGCGTAAAGGGCGACGTTAGACATGATTTTGACATCAAAATGACATGAAAGACGACACATTAATTGGTGCCATGATGACCTTTCGATAAGACGTGTTGGGAAGGTCGCGCATTTATTGGGGAAATGATGGGTTTACATAGGGAATGTAAAGGACGGCCCTCAATACGTGCAAATGATAACAAGAGGAAGGGCGAAGATCAGCAGGCCGAAGCCAAATTAACAATCCGGCCAACGGTATCATCCTCACTTTACCTAAATTAAGAAATTCTGCCTCAATTTCATCTCCCAAATCAATTAAGGCGAATTTGGGGGATAATCGTTAGTAGAAAAACTTGTCCTTGGACAAACGATGACGAACGAGTCTATGAAGGACGAAAAGGAAAGATGTACCTAAGGACGAAAAGGGATAAAAGAAGAATGAAGAGGCAAAGTCATCCAATGCATGTAGAATCATGATAAATGAAGAGTGAACCTACCACCAAACGAAGGACGATGAAGGGCAAAGCAATTAGGACGATTCCTGCGAACAGTTACTTTGCAGTTGATCCTACGATTTAGCGGTCAGACAGTAACCCCCCACGATCTGGCAAGTTATTAAAGCGCACAACTCAGCAGTTAAATGCACGATCCAGTAGTTACACGCAAGTATGAAACGTGAGAGTCCTTGAACCAAGGAAAGCAAAACCGCCCGAGCGGTTGACAAGACTCTTCATTATAAAAGGTCCAGGCATGGAAGAAGGAAGAGGTAAAAACAAAAAATGAAGACTCATAAAGAGCAAGTAGTTTAATTTCCTACCTTTATAATATGTAGAATTATAATTTGTGTGCTTGTACCCATTGGAGGTATTTTCGCAGAATCAAACACCCCTTACTGAGACTTTATTTCGGGAGGTTTAAACCTTACACGCGTATTGACTAAAAAATTGTACAAACACTTGTATTATAAAATCACGCCCCTTCAGTATTGATCGATTCCTGACAATAAGGAATTTCAAACAAATAACAAATTTAGGAGGCCGTGGTGTGATAGAATCCTGTTGTCGTCCGAATTTTGCAAGATCATAAATAGCCTTTACCTATTTAAGTTCCACCATACAGAGCAAATTAGACACTTTTCGCTTTCGTCCTTGTTATATAACCGCTCTTCACAAAAACCTAGCCATCTCTCAGTCTTCTCATTTATTATGGCACCGAAGAAGCCAAACCCAATGGAAGAACCACCGGCGGCTTCTTCTTCAGATTCAGAAGAAGACAGTTCTTCAGAATATGTAACGTCATCCGACGACGACGGAGAAGAAGACACCCAAGAAGAGCTGGTAAAGCCGTCGTCTCCCCCGCCGCAACAAACCCAGAAACAATTGGCGGTTAAAAAGCCTGAAACTACCCCTCAGGCCAAGTCCACCACCTCTGAAGATTCCGAGTCGGATTCAGATTCCGAGTCCGAACCCGATGCTACTCCTAAGCCGATAGCCATCAAGCCGATGGACGAAACCCCGAAAGCGACAAAGCCCAGGTCGAAATCGGTGTCGAAACGCCCGAATGAGACAGAGGAGGCTCCGAAAGACTCGAAACGACTTAAAAAGAAGGATCCGGCGGCTGATCCGGAAGAGGAGGAACAGAAAAAGCCCGGGGAGGATACAAAGAAGCAGCTTTTTCAACGGCTTTGGAGCGAGGATGACGAAATTGCTATATTGGAGGGAATGATTGAGTATTCTGCAAAAAAGGGCCATGATTGGAATCAAGATACGCAAGCTCTTTATGATTATATCAAGAAATTCCTTCATTTGGATGTTAGTAAATCTCAAGTGGTGGATAAGATTAGGAGATTGAAGAAAAAGTATGAGAACAATCTTGGAAAAGGTATAAAGAAAGGAGAAGATCGTACTTTTTCGAAGCCACATGAGCAGAAAGCCTACGAGTTGTCTAAAAAGTTATGGGGAAGTGAAAGTACTGGCCGAGTCGCGGAATCGGCTGCTAAGTCTAATGGGAAAGCAAAAAATAATCAGAACCAAAAAGGGAATAATTGGTCATTGGCTGCTTTGAAAGCAGAGTTGATTGATGGGTCAAAAGGAGATATGATGGACGTTGATAATGATAAAGAAGTGTATTCTGTTGTCAAATCTGCAAATTTGAAAGTGAAAGAGGAGAAGGAGAAGGTTTTGTTTGATAAGAGTCTTGGTGTGGCTGGTCTAGAAGAGTTTGTCGTCAATGATGGATTGGACACCATTGGAGGAGTGAAAAAGGCGGAGTTTGAGGAAAGGTGGAAGAAGTTGCGAGTTGCTCAATTGAAGTTGTTCATTCAGCGGAATGAGTTGATAAATGAGCAGGCAAAGTTGATTTTGGATGTGATGAAGTCGTCCAGTGATTAAGGTGCTGGTTGATTGTGTTATGGTTCTTGCAGTTGTTGGTTTGAGCATAACAATTAAGTTATTAGTTCTTTCTGTGTGTTTATTATTTGTTTATTATGGGGTTTTATGGAATCAATGATCATATCATTGTCTTGGATGGATTGTAGTTTAATCTTCCCATAGCCAGATAAATATTTTGTGCTCATTTTAGTTTAATTATCTGGCACTGACCTCTAAATTGTTCTTTCTTTGAAGTTATGTCGGTTCTTAGCAAATACTATTATGTTATTGCTTATAATTGTAGGTATGGTTTCAATCTCTGTTTGTTTGCTTAATTTGTAGTTGTGGTTTCCATCTTTGCGATGTGGATGTTGAATCTGAATACTGCTGGTATCATGTTTTGATGAGTTGATGCAGCATCTATTTTTTTCTTTTTCCTTTCCTTTTTAACCAATTCATTGTACTTAATAGTTGCCGAAGTTGGTGTTAGATATTTGATTTTTGCATCAATGCATTATTAAACCTTTTCCGTGAAAAAGTTTTCCTTGCCCCCTCCCTTATTTGTCATTGCTATTCACCCTTTGCCGTGAGACAATAATTTTTTTTTAACTTTTGTGTAATTGGTTTATTTGATGCAGTTATCTTGTTTATCATGTTGATTGAAAATGGCTTATTGTATAAAAGAAATATATCTTTTCGGATGATCGGATCATTAAGATAATTTTGCAAAATTGGAAAAGAGGTTTTTTAATTACTATAAGTATGTTTAGTTTTCTAGTAACTCATTAACCATATCTGGTGAGTGTCTTTGCTACCTCTCAGATGGTTAGTGGTTTTCAAATGCTGCAGTAGGAGGAAGAGCTTAAGTGCTCGTACCATATTGTTCTTTATGACTATGAGGTCCTTTCTTAACACTCATGTTCATCCTTGGTGTCAATATAAAGTCTTTGCCTTGTTACATGTGTGATATGCATACCTGCTTAAGATAATTGTGAGTTAGACATGAGTTGTACCAAAAGGTTTACTAATTTAACATCTTTGAGGTAGGAGAGGTTTGAAATAAAATAAATAGGTAAATAGAGAAATTATCTCATATATTCTTTTTCCATGATAGCAACCTCTTCCCAGTTTTCTGTTCTCACAAGTCCTAACTCTTAATGTGTCGTCAGTTTTTCTCAAATGTTGCCTGTAAGCTGTAACTGAAGGGTACTTGCCATGCATGTAATGCTTAATTTGGAAATTAATTAGCTCATATTTGAACCAAAAAATTACTTATTAAAGCCTGTGATAGTTAATTTTCGGTTATGGAATACTGGTTTCCTTCATATACAGATCTTGCAGATTCCTTCGTTGAAGTTAAAACTATTGCATTTTGGGATGCAGTTCGTGATCTGTTTTGGAAGGATAGGGGGATGGTGGGGATTGTTACACGTTAGGGGAGCATGGGCCTCTAATTTATACCATACCAGTTTTCTTCGTATATAGGTATCTTTTGATTATTTCTTTGAAGTTAAAACTATTGCTTATTGTGATGCAGTTGGTGATCTGTTTAGAAAGGATAGGGGGAGGGTGGGAATTGTTGCACATTAGGGGAGCATGGGACTCTAATTTTTTAATTTTTTTTTTCCAACTTTCAGTTGTGGGTTTAGAAATTGTGCACAGAGACTTGTTAACAATGGATTTGGAAGAGGGCAGTTTAAGTTGGCTATTGTAGATTAAGGAATAGTGTGTTTATGGTTATACAGTAGAGGTTAAGATATATGGGACCTTGGGGTCTGCAACTAAACTTCATCTTATGAGTCAATGATTGCTGGGTTTTCCACAGATGGAAACTTGTGATGGACAATGTTCTCGTTCACATAATTGATATTGCCGATGGTTTCCAAAAGATTGGAATGTTAAAATCTTTATTGCTAAAGACTGCAGTTGAGGAGTTTCACCGTCATATGCTCTCCACCAGTAAGATATAATAAGATTGAATATACAGTTTTAAAATTCATATAATATCTTATAGTTAATAATAACATAAAAATGATAATTCACATACCAGGACTACGATTGAAGACGGTATGTTTAGCAATACTGAGGCCAAATAATCCTTGCTTATTTAGAAATATATCAGTTTGTATATATGTCGCATATTGATCTTCAGGATTGGGCAACAATTTAAACAAGCATAAAATAAACCCACGCCTAATCTCCGAATGCTCGGAAAGAGGATTGTCTGCACACTGGATATGAGGATTCAAAAAATAGGCAGCTGCATGCAAATAGCGGTGCAACTGAGACTCCCACCTATCATCAATTATTTTCCAAATCTCCTTGTATACACCAGCCTCATTTCCCAAATTTTTTGCTATCTCCTCTTTTGCTCTATCCATGGCACCATATATAAATCTCATACAAGGAAATTTTTCACCATCTGTCATCCTCAACACATGAACTAGAGGTTTGGTTGTTTTCAATGATAACCTATCACTAAAAATTATTATTTTTTGCATCTTTCCCTTCGGACTTCTTGGAGAAAGTAATGTCATTTCACTCTTTTGAAGTAAATATTTGCTCCAAGGCTTGCTTCAAACCATACATACTTTCTAATGTTAAGAATGTAGTTGCAAACTTTGTCTGTGCGGGGCGAACTAAATCATTCTTTGTGAAACTTCTCATTAAAGCCAACATCGCTCCATGATTATAAATGAAATTACTAACATGTTAAATGACATTAACAATCATGAATTTATGATGTCAAATAAGAAGATATTTAATAAAATATGTTGAGGTAGCTTTCCAATATCTTCAAGAATTAAATCAATACAATGCGCCGCACACGGCGTCCACTACAATCGTTTCCTCTTTTCCATTAAAAGTTCATCTGCTTTCTTATAGTTTGATGTATTATCTGTAATGACTTGAATCACAATGTCTTCGCCTACTTCTTCAACAACATCATCAAACATGTTGAATAATAAATTCGCATCCTTCACTACATTACTAACATCCACAGATTTAAGAAAAATTGTTCCAAAAGGATTGTTCACAATGAAGTTTACCAATTGTCTTCCTCTCATATCCTTCCACCCATATGACATAATGCTAACCCATGTTTCGCTCCATGTTTTCTTTACTTCATCAACAACTTCTCTAGTATTGTCTAACTCATTTTTTTAGTATAATTGTTGATAAGTCATATGGTGTCGGTGGTTTTAGTCCACGGCCAAAATTTCCAATTGATCGCACCATATTAACAGATGATGGACTATTAGCAACATTAAAAGTAATGACATTCTCATAAAAAAAACCTATTAATATCTTGTATCGTCTGATTACGAAGATCTTGATCACTTCTTTGTGAGGGCGCACCGGATTGTCCGTCAATTCTCCCTCTTCAATATTAACCATAAATCTATCCATTGGCCCTCTAATTGTTCTCTGGGATACACTGTTTGAACTACCAAAAGAAGTGCGGTGCAGGGAGACACCTTCATCAATCCGTTCTTCTCGATAAAGTTGTGCAACCTTTTTTGTATCTTGTTTTTTCTTCATATATTCTTTCATCTCGGATTGCACTTCTGGAGGAACCATTGTACATGACGCGACATTACCCTTAATACCCGCAAGATGTTCTTTCATTATGTATACACCCGCTTTGATTGTCCTAGTGCAAAAATGACATTCAATATACTTATATCCCCTCTTTCCATCTTCCACAGTAACTTCATGCCTGTACTTCCAGGTCGGATCTGTTCGATTCGAAATTTTACTGAAAATATATAAACAAAGTGATATTTCAATTCAGTTTCACAGACACTAAGTAATTATTTATCAACTGTAATTATAGCCAAGCAAAAACAGAGCCGCAACTTTAGACATCAAAGTGAAAATATATAATTCATTTAGTTAAAAACCACACGAAGACATAATTCATTCTAGCATTTTTAATTTAATTTAATTTTTATTTGTCTAAGTAAAAATACACACGAAGACATAATTCATTTCCTGAAAAAATGCGTTTTTTTAACAAACTAACGATAAAGTTAAGCCAAACAACATTTGAATCAAATACAAATGAGGTATTAACCTTCGAATGGAACTGGTATTCTTGAAGATCAGAGATGATGTAGATAGACAGAGCCGACAAACAAGAACCGAGAGATGAGGAAGGTAAGAGACGGAGAAGATGCAAAGCAGACGCAAACCAACGACACCAAATCAAAGACGAAGAAGATGCAAAGCTAATGCTGAGAGATGAGGAAGGTAAGAGACAACCCTAAATCAAAGACGCCAAAACGTCTATATACGCTCTGATTCCTTTTTTTTTTTTTTTTTTTTTTTATAAAGACGCCATACCAAAACGTCGTCGTTTCAGTTGGATAACAAAAAAATAAAAAAAAAACGGCTGAGGCGGCCGCCTCAGCGGTGAAAGGCCGCAAAAACGGTACACAACGAATTAGGCGGCTGCCTTGACACGCTGACATCTCGAGGCGTCGAACGCCTCGATACGTTCTTTTAAACAATGATTGTTTGTAGAGATTTTCTATAGGCGTAAGGATTTTTTTTGGGAGGCCTCTAATTAGTGGAGTTCTAGGTTGATATTTAATTAAATGAGTATTAGTCAAAACTTTGTAGTCCACTGCAATTTGCATCTCAAGTGAAATGCATGTGTTTTGCTACTTTGGAGCATCCTTGTTGATTATTTGTTTACAAATATGGATTTTTTTTTTTTTTTTTTTTTGGAAACGATGGAAACCCCGCCACTAAACCACCCATTCTGGGTCGCGGCGCAGGTAAAACCACCGGCTATCCCAGGCTCTTACAAGAAGTGCACCCCCTGGATTCGAACCCAGAACCTCAAAGTGAGATCATGGACCCTACACCACCAAGCCACACCCCTTGGGGACACAAATATGGATATTGTTTTGCAGAAACTCTAAAAATCTATTGGCCTTAACTTCTGATTTCTAAATGGCTTTATTTAATTTTTATTTTTTTTGCTAGTTTGTAATTTGAAGTAAACTGAAGAATGAATTAGCATTCTCTTGATATTATTATCCACGTGTGCGGTTGTTTGCTAGTCTTGAATTTCATATATGTAGACTTTGAAATTGTTCCATTCTAATTGTATTGATAGATTTCTCACAAAATCATGGGGGAATAGTTTAATGTTGATTATCATTCCTTCATCTTATACTTTTAGTTGGAATTAACTCTGATATCATTTGTGATCACCTTGTTCGCCAATAAAATATTGTATCGTGATAATTAAAGGTGTTCATCACTTATAAGGATATCATCCATATCCTTCCCAAAATATAGGATTTCACAATATAAGAATATTAAACCACATTAGAAATTTTAAATAAAACAATGATGCTTCTAAGATTTGTTACACAATAAATAAGAAATTTTGGAAAGCAAGAAAAATGCAAATGTTTTTAAGCGCGGCCACCATCGGCAGCCGATTTTCCTTCCCGTGCGGAGGCTGCGGCAGATACATAATAAGCGACTGTGAACAATCCATGGATGAAACAGAGAATGCCTCCTATGGAGAAAAATCGATGGTGAGCTATCCCGCAAGATTTCCTTGATCTTGAGTTCGCCATTGTTCCTATGATCAGCAACGAAAACCCAACTGCAAGTATAATCCTGTAAATTTAACCAGAATTTGTATCATCAATTTCTTTCTAAGAGAGGAAGAAAGGAGGAAATGTCCTATGAATCCTTAATTTTTCAGAATTATTCATCAAGTCTTTACTTTTTAAAATTATTACAGTTAGAACATCGAAGACAAACGGGTAATTATGAAAAAAGTCAGCAAGTTAATAGGTAATTATGAAAAAAATTAGAGAATTGTCAAAATATGAGGTTGCAGGCATACCATGCAAAAATGAGAGAGAAGACAGCTAATTGTTTGTTAGCAGAAGCATTTTCCATATCAGGTCTAGACCAAAAGCAAACGCACCCACCAAGCAAGTTAGCAATTACATGGGCAAGAGCCAGAAGGACAGCAGCAGCCAATCCTAGTTTGAAAGCTTTGTAACTCGGATCTCTGCACTCGAAAATCCATAGCCTTAAATGTTTCACCTGTTGAAGAAACAACTTATAATTTACTATGACAAAATGCTGAAACAATGATTTAAATCCATTTAAAATTTTACTTTTAACATGCCTTGTTTTGAGCTACTTCAGCTTCAATGCCAAGTATCCCGGCAGTAACATCCAGAGCCATAATCAAGAGACAAATCAAGAACCCAATATTTTTCGGCATTGTTGTGGTAAGCAAAGAGCCTGTAGAGATGATTTGTGAATAAGGAAATGGGATGGAGAAGTCTTATAGGGAATTTTTTTCCCCCTCTTGGTTAGCTAAGCTTTGATGAGGAGAATAGGAATAAAGTAGGAACAGATATGAAGAT